>DWTF01000160.1:0-14785 GCA_018250225.1 Udranomia kikkawai
GGCGTTAACTTCATATAATTATGATCGAAGGTCACTTACAGGTAAGTTACTTTGATCATCCAATTATATATGTATATTAATTGATTTTGTGGTCAAACCTTGGTCACTATAGTCACCACATGTTATTGACTTAGTCTTTGGTTAACACGCAATTTACATTTTAGAAGCTGCAATGTATACTGACCATAAGGTTGACTATTAGTTACCAATTATGCCCCCAAATTATATTTAATCTCGACAAGAAGGGTGTTAATGATATTGTGATTGTTTGTCATGAAATTGTTTAAAATGGTGGTCGCGTTCGGGAAGAACGGACAATTTCATCGTTAAACGAAATGGAACTCTATTGCGCGGCAATAAGAGCTTATATACTTGCCGAAGTAGTTTGTCTCGTCTATAGTTTCGCTAGAGGCGTGTTGATCAGATTCATTGTGCATACTTCGTCACTGGCAGACGCGGGCTTTCCCGACATTGACCCACATAGAGCGGGCGCCCAGAGTACACCGTATTTTGCCCCTTTTGCGGGCGCGAACCACCCCGTCCTCCCACCTTATGTACGAGTGAGGGGTGGTCGCGGTATATAGGGCCTCGTGAAAAACTTACCCCCCCAGTCGGTGCGAGCACGCAAAACAGGACCTTCCACCCTCGAGTGTCGACGCGTCGGTCTTGTATGTGTGCCGGACCGTCGGTTGTCGTAAATCACATTTTCAAGTAAACAAAAAAAAAACGGTAGTTTTCCGACTTTTTTCAATCCCAGTCGGCAGTGCACTTGTTACGAAAAACGAAAACGTTTCCGTCGCTCTTGTCTAGAGATGTCTAGTTCGTTTGACAGTCTGTTCTATTTTGGTAGTACGTTTGCTCTTGATGTGTGACGTCAAGCCATCCAATACTGTCACATTGACATGATGAAACGCATCTGATTAGTTGATATGTCGCGTTAGATAAACGATTGTGACCGATTGGTAAATATCCATCTGTCAGGTTCGGTATCTGAATGTGTAGAACCTGGATTGTATGTGTAGATATGATAGGACCATTAGAAGTCCTGGTTATTTCGGCTTATGGTATTACATCAATCCGTCTATGTCGCATAGTAGGCATACGATATTGCACATCAATTTCACATTTCTTGTCAAACTGCCTCATTAGGTCTACGATAGGTTCGTTTCTTTTTGAATCGTGCACTTACCATGTTTTGACCTTATCAAATGAAACCGAATGGTAGCACTGGAATGTATCCTCGCCAGACCTGTTATTATTGTCCTAACGCCCTTATCCTTAAATATTTGAAACAAGCATCTCCAATGAGTCGCAGCCTTGAAAGAATGACATTTTTTTTAACTCTTAGCTTTATGTTATTTGTTGGCCCGGTCGATTTTGCTCCACTGATTGACCAGTCGCATCACTCAAAATGGGAATAACGTAACAAACGGAAACGTAACAACGAATACGTAAGCTAACTTAACGACCAAGATATCGGGGAATGGCAAAAATTACGCACTATCTACACAAATACAATACACGATTAAATTTCTGTCCTCATCAAGCATATAGAAATCATAAGACAATCAAATTATTAAGCTAATCCTAGCGATACCCTTAAAAATGAACGCTATGAATCAAGCGGTTTATAACTACGGTGAGTACTCGGCACCGCATTATGCATTCATTCTACTTCACCTACATACGTCGTCAATGTATCGCGTTCAGTTTAAGAGAGAGACTCATCCCGATTAATTTAACACCAAAATACACGATGACAGAACCCATAAGTTCTGTTCAAATAAAGAATTAACGTCCGGAATGTACACAAACGTCTGGCCATAACATCACTCTCTCTTGATTCGGAGATTTATGCAAAGATCTGTTACACCCTTGTAGGGCTTCCCTCGGAATGTCCTTGACGGGTTCATCGACTGGGGTCGCCACATTTTACATCTATTTACCTACCTACCTACCTACCTACTTACCCACTGGTACGGGATTGTTTGTCAAGTATATACGCACCCTAGGTATTCTGTTCCCGGGCACATTACTACGAGTCCATTCATATTATCCGTCGGGTGGGTTTAAACGGCCACCTCTTATCTATGAATGTATATCGAGGCAAATATTCGCGCCGGTTTGTGGAATCTCGGGGGTTTCGATCGATGTGCTCATTACAATATAAAAGATATACGTAATGCTTATTGTAGGTACCGAGAAGACGTAACCTTTGTTGTAGTTCAATAACGTGTCGCGTATGAAGAAAGTTTCATTCAACTATATTCATTGATAATTTTACGGTTATTGTTCAACTTTATATCTAGCATATTTTATCTTTTAAATTTTAGCACTCATTCATACTCGATTTAATTCTCTTGTTGTGTTTATTTACGCTTATTGTTTATATAATGATCCATTGAATAGTAAGTTCAAGGAGTACAGCGACCGATAAATGAGGGAAGCGTTAATATTCATTATATTAAATAATCCAATTACAAAAGATGTTGGCTAATTAACAAAAGTTGATTAAATTTGGAATAGACAGGATATAAGAAAACAATTGTTTAAAATGTAAACGATGTACATTTGATCGTGTAACCATATTTCTTATCTTTAGTTTAAGTCATTAAAGTCAAAAAGCTAAATTCTATATTTACTTGACTATTAACATGTACTATTGATATACTTATATTTCGAAATAGCATATTTACTTTATTTAATTTTGTACTAAAATTGCCTTTGCGTAGAATGAATATAGTTTTTCAATGCGTACCGAACAGCGATCGTCGAAAGATTGCTTGTTAATTAATATATACCAAGACATTGATCTTATGTTGGAAATAACATTAAGTTCTTATAACACCTTCTTGATGTTATAGGGAATATTCTAATATGATTTTTTATACCACACCATAAGTAAATACGTTTTGAAATTGTTACTGTATATAAATAAAAGTGAACCAATACCGATGCATTAGAACAAATGGCCGTTAAAATAAAAATCGACTAGAATTTGTAATTGGTTTCGAGTCTGACAACGCAGCGCCATTGTTTTATTTCACGCTAAATCTTTTTCATAATAGAAAATAGCTCGCCGATCGTAAAGTAAATTTAACGCGAGACACGAACGGAATCTTCGACTTCCAATATTTAAGGCATTTCGCTCGAATTGCTTTCATTTCGCGTAATTATTACGCGGCGTGACAGGCGTGCCGTATAAAGGGTTTGTTATTACATCGCGGAGTGACTGTAACGAGGGAGCGAACGTTGGACCGAACGGCAACGGTTGCCGCAAAGGCAATCGTGTTTTGTTAGCGTCGACGAGTGCCGAACATGGCTTTCTCAAAACATCGGGGCTCCAAGACTGGGCGAGTGGCGACTGTGCCGCCGCCACACTCGAATACCGGTTATGTGACCGCAATACGCCTTCACGACGTTGCCCGGTGTACATTGCACGCGTAAGCTCCGAACGCCATCCATTGCTCGGCGAGCTTCACACATTCGCATGACGACTTAAGTTTACAACCAGCAATGTACGTGGCGTCGGGCATGGACGGTGCCAGTCACCCAGCCAGTCGGTAGAAGTTAAACACGACTATATGACGTCAACCATTCGGCTCGTCGGGCTTCTCGGCTCTAACAAACACCCAGTGAATATATGAAGTTTCTCATTGGAAAATTATACGAAACGTTCGAGGAAAAAGTTATTCGAATAAGTGGTAAAGGTTGAACGATAAAAGTTTCCCATTATATTTATATATGTTATGTTCCTTATCGCTCTGATATACCGGGAATTGCCAGAAGTTGACAAAAAAACTTAAGTATGCTGCGTGTATCTCTACCGACTCTTTCCTTGTGCTTGAACGCATGTTGACTCACGAAATTTTTAATGTAATACGCTAAGTCATAGTGAACGTTATATTGAATTTTAAATTTAAACCTTGTGTAATAAATCTAAACATGAAAATGTAGTAATATTTCCACAATTTAATTACAGGCTTTAGTGAACTAATTGACTGTAATTATTTATAATGATTGATTTTGCACTTTACGATGTACCTACAACCCTTTCTCTTATGATGTGATAGTAGCAATGTACACGTTAAATCGAATAAATCCGAAATTTTCAAGTTAATTACTACGTTGGTGTAGGTAGGTCATTTTGCCTTTTAACTTTTTAAAAGCTGCACGATATTTTACGCCAGAAAATTGGTGAGGTATTTAATTATGACTTAATCGTTTTATCGTGTTTACGAATCACATACGAGTATATCTACTCTGCTATAAAAGCAAAGTAAATAAGGTTTTTAAATTATTGTTAATCATTTTGTAAAATCTAAAGTAAATCTTAGAATTGTTAACGTGGTAAATTGCGCGTAGCGTAGAGTGAATAATCGGAGTAACTGACTTTTTGTAGTTAGTTTTACTATTTAATTTAATTGAAATTATGATTAAAATGTTAAGAAATATTAACATATAGCTTAGCTTAGCTAGTCAATTAAGTTATATGGGCAAAAGTCTATGTTACAGATAATAAGATACTTTACAGATAATTTTACACTGTTATGTGTATGTGTTATGTGTACCTACTAAGTATCCCACATACTACTGTTGGCAGGACGACTCACAGTTTTAGAGGGCTTAACTTAATTCGAGGGAACAGCGACACGGTACATCTGACTAAGATCAGGTAAAACTTTGTGGATGTCTTCGACTTTTGCATCCATTAAATAGGTATTCCTCCTTATCGTGGACAGTATATATATAAATTCAAGTGTTGTTCGCCAAGTGCATTGTGCCCGTTTCCATCGCTATGCGAGCTGGTAGTAGCTGCGGCCGCGCGAGCCAGCGTCGTTATTCGAACACAATGCGGCCGACTGTAGCCGCAATACCGCAACCCGACGCGTTCGAAGGTGAATTGCGTATTGTTCGACGCCCGCATACAACGCGACTTTCGAATATCACTTTAATATTTGATGAATAAGGTTTCTTTTGCACAACGCTCGCGCACGCCCCACGCTCACGTAATGTCCACCTTATCACCGGCTCGTTAGAGTCCCGTTTGCTACGAACACGCCGACCGGTCGGGTTGTGTACGAGCGCTAAAAGCATTTCGCAGTCGTCCGTCGTGCGTATCGACGGTCGAGCGGTGGAATGCCATCAACAAAGATAAGGCCTCTACCGTCGTCGCTCCGTCGCCTCGTTGTTGCTGGAATCGAATCGAGTCGATTCGAGCGAATCGAAAGCTAGTAATTCGCGTTGCGATAATTTAGTTCGACATCATTTTCAAGTACCTGCATACCTAGTATTCTGAATGCAAAGAATTTTTTTCACACTTTTAGTTTACATAATTTGGGTGGTGCACATTATATGTTTTAACTTACCTTTATTTTATAACTAGGAATGAAACAAGCTTGTTTTATGTTGGTTATAATAATAATTTGAATAGTTTCAAGCAAACTCTAACGTTTAAGATTTCCTTAGATTCATAGATTAATTCTATTCTGACATGCTTCGCAATATATACCTTCCTGGGAAATGACTGCCAGTTACGCCCGAGTTTTAACGTCACCATGTGTAACCTAAATGATGCCACTGCTTCATATAATAGGCGTCGTTGTTCGTACGCATAGTATTCATGAATGCCTCGCAAACGACCCAATAAATCCTCAGTTTTCCACTGTATCAAAATGTAAATTCATCCAGTCAGTTTTGGTGTGACTAATTCCTCTAGTAAAATTTATGGATTGTCATCCATTACGGGGGTGCCTGGTCCCTTTCGGTCTCCCGAACAGGACAGGATAACCGCGGAGTGAGCTATAGAGACGCTTGTGTGCGTATATATTATCATCACAAATGCCTATCAGCCGCCACGTGCCATCGTGTCCTTGGCGGGTCACCGACCCCGTTTAAAAACGCCAAAAAAAGGTAGAAACAAAACTCTTTTTGCTCGCATCCCGCCGTAATGTTTGTTTTGATCGTTTTCACGTAAACGATCCTTCTTGTGGCACGTCGATTTTTTTACCCTCCGAGCGAGGATCGATGAGGTCGTCCTTATTATTTATGATGTTCTTTCACGTCTACACGTCTTGGTCGTACGGAGCCCATGTCGGGATATTTTTGTCTCGTTTTCTAAAAATAAATCCACTCGCAGACGGAGGGGAGGGGTGTTTTACGCGTAATTACGAGGTGTCGCAAGCAAATACGATCGGTAATTCGATCCCTTGCATAGAATTTGCTCCACTAGTATAAACTAACCTATAATCAAAGGGAACTTATAAATATAATTATTATTACTGTTTATATTGTATTATGTGCCCCATAGCCGAGACATTGCTGACCTTCTGACTTAATCATTGACTTGTGTATTCTAACCATATAGTTTAAAACTGTTCATAAAGATCTAACGGGCCGATCTACACAAGACGCCTAAGGTGTACTTTAACGATGTTTAGTATTTATCAAACTTGATCTGGTAGAATTTAAATAATTTTGACTGTCGGTCGGTCGGTTAGAGGTATAGATTTTGTTTGTCACTCTGAAATATGAACCTTTATATTCTTTGAAATAAATAATTCTAAAACCTAATGAAGTTTATTTTAGAATTTTCTGTAATCGTTGGCTTTAACTACACTTACGCCAATACACTTGTCATGGGACAATTAAGCGCTGAAGAGAAAATTGACCATCTTTAAACAGAAATGTTCGTAGACTGGAAGGCGATAATGAGACGGCGAAAAACTGAATGAAAACGTAAAGTCTGTTTACAAAATAAATGTAACAAAGATTAGGTAATCAAACAATGGCGCGTTTTAAAAAGTGGGACCTGTTGAATTGCGGTTACGTCCGCTGGCCAGCGCCTAATTGTATTCAGATTGCGGCGGAAAAGTGATAAATCTCGGCGAGTCAAGGTCAACGGAGGGTTCGACATCCCATTCACCCCGTTCCCACCCTTGGCTAATGGCGCGGACGTTCTTCGCCAACCCCGGTAACCCCGCTTTAGACTT
This sequence comes from Udranomia kikkawai, assembly GCA_018250225.1. Taxonomy (NCBI): domain Eukaryota; kingdom Metazoa; phylum Arthropoda; class Insecta; order Lepidoptera; family Hesperiidae; genus Udranomia; species Udranomia kikkawai. The sequence goes on from DWTF01000160.1 coordinate 6,993, forward strand.
ACATGCTCGTTAAAACATTTATTGCCGACACCCCCGACAACATTGTAAACGTTGTTTTTATGTATCTCCGCTTGTGAGCTGACAGAGTTCACGGTTACTCCAAAGTGTTCTATGCTATCTCTGCGACGTCAGATTAGGGGGCTTATTAAGAATGGTCTCTCTCCTTTTCAACGAGGACTCTATCTTTGAATTGCGATGGGCTTCAAACTCGCGTATTTTATATAACTGTCGTAACTTGAGATTGCGATTACAATTGTGTTGTCTTCAAAATATTGTCACGTTATTGACCACAACATTTTGCCATATTAACAGCGACTATAGAAGCTGATAATTTTTTACAGAACCTGTGTTGTTCATAGACAACTATTTCGAACAATCTAAATACATCGCAATTAAGAAAACACATAACATAATACAAACACACCCACCTACAGCAAAAACCTATACTAGAACAACAAAAACACCATCCGCCGCTGCTATAGCCATCGTGTTTATTCAGTACTCGACGACGGGTGTGAATTTGATAGGTCTGCTATTTCACAGTGAACAGTGACGAAACGTGCTCGAAACGAAAACATCGCATCGCTGACAAACGACACTGCCATACGGGCGTATTATCTATTCGCTGTGCCCGACTATAAGGCCTGGTGCACATTGAATAACTTGGAGCTATCGCGTTGTTGGCCTTATTCGAAATATTCTTCTTGCTTTTTATATGGTTAATATCTGATTTCTAAATGAAATTACTAGTCGTATTGCTATTTTTTAGACCGTAGAAGTAACCTCGAAACAGTTATGTTGCGGTAGGAGAGGTTATGATGATGAAGCCTGAGGGAGCTTTTAATATGCTAATCGCATATTGGTAGATCTAGCTAGCAATCCATCAGAATCAATATTAATTTTATCCTAAATGTTTTTATTTTTATAGTAGAACCGTATTTGCTTAGATTTATGAAATTGCACGCAATTCAGGATTTATGTGTACTCATTTTTTTCGTTAGCGAGCATATTTGTATTCGAATTTCAAAGGCAGCGGTTTACACATCACAGCATCGTAGTAGTATATCGATCTTAAAAAAGCGTATTCAATTCAAATAAAAGCGGTCCTAGAGTTATGAATGAATTACGTTTTACGCACGTAGACACTTATATCCCGGAATCCCAGGCGAAAGCCATTTATTTTTCGAGTAGAGGTATATTTCTCTACAAACTTGTGTGAGCCATATGGACGTCGAAAACCTGAATTCTCTCGCACTACTAACTGTATGCACGAGCCTTTGTAGAGCGCCGTACGTTCAGTGGCAGACCACTTTAGAGTGCTGTGTAAATTATACTTGTTATTTTTTTCTGGGTGTGTATTTCTTTACGTTAATTGAGAAGCTATTGTCTATTTTGCATTTTGTTTTCGATATTGACGGTGCATTCTCATGTTCATAAGTCATTAAAGACTTGTTATAAGGTTTTCGCAGTTTCGCAGTTTTAAATGATGTAGTTTTATTCTAGTAGTCTTAAATTTTTGGAACTGAAACTTGAAATCTTATTCCTCTATATGTTCTATAACCAGCTTTTCTAAATTCAATACTAAAAAATAAAAATCATTCTAATTTTAAATATTTAGCCTTATTGTATAATATGCTATAAACAAGGTTTTAGAATACTAATGACACTGAATAATATATTTATTATCATTTGCATTTATATCATATCTCATTTAAACTTATTAAATATTTTCCGTTTAAAAAAATTGTATTCCTGAGTATCGTATGTCAAAATCATTAATCCTATCGAATCCTCGCAAAGCGAATCAGAAATTTATTTTCATTGTTGGTTTCGACCAAAACGAGGCTTCGTCAAAATCCTCATCATCCATACCCCTGACGACCGCATCCCATCGGAATGTCCGCTCTGATTAAACTATCGATTATATTACACTGCAGCGCTGACCACTTGACACGCGGTGGACTGCAGGCACGATTTCCACTCGAATAACATGAAAAAACATTTCGGTTTTATCAAATAAACGCCCGTTCGACGTAGTGGTGTACGTACGTGTGCGTTGTACGCGGTGATCAATTTAAATGGGTCGACAAACACTCGTCGCCGTGACGCCGCAAATGTGGTCTAGGGCTGTCGTGTGTCGTACTTTGGATTTTGGTAACTGGTAAGTGGGAGCGGTTGTCGTTGTCGTTGTACGGTTGCCGCGTGCCGTAACCGGAATGGACGTAAGTTTCATATGCATGTACGAGATGTAGCTCAAGCGATTGGGACTCGATATTTTAATTAGATTGTTTTGATCGTATTTCGTGTCATGTCATAGGGGTAGATTTAGAAGGGTAATAAGCATTTGTCAAAAATGATGATGTAGGTAGAGCACTTATTTGGAAGTCTATTTTATGAATAATTGCTTCAACTACTACAGACGCAGAGAATATAGGTGGAATTTAAATCAAGTCATTAAGTTCCTTCTGAATTTTCTGCACATTTTTTAGTATAAAAATAAAGTTCTAGTTCCGTTTATGGAGTTTCCTATTTTGTCTATTGTAAAATGAGCTCTTTGACATTTGTAGAGCCGGGGCATTATCATATACCTTATTCATTTTACGACAAAAAGGTACATGTATAGAAAAGAGTCAGTTGCCTAGGCTTTCTCTGCAGGGCGAGCGAGGATTGCAACCCTGAGTTTACCTCAACTAGGCCGGTCTTGTTAACGCCATTGTCGTACGTTCTGTTTATACTGGCAACACCGACGAACACCCGCTACACGGCCAACGCAAGTCGGCCCGCTCGGCTCCGCACGCTCGGAATTAAATATTCAAACTGTTTGCGTTCGTGTGTACCTGATTTAATGCGGGTCACCGTGGCTGTAGGTTGTAGGCTGTAGGGCCGGCCCGCCGCCCCGTCAGATAGTTCTAAACTTAGATAATAATGGGACCGTTGGTAATGGGTGGCTGCGAGTTATTATTATTCTGCAAACAAAACATTGCTTTGCTTTAGATTGTGCCCGGTGAATATTTGCGTTTACCGATTCAAAGCGGATAAATTGTATTATGCACGCACTTTAAGGTTACCTGCCTTTGTTGATGTGTTTTATTGAAAGTAGGTGAAATTTAAATCATGAAATCACGCTTACATTGTACAACTCTGAGTTTCAATACTGTACAACAGTAGGTAAATACTAGATTGAAACTATAAAATGACAATACGACACAATCAAATATCAGATCGATGAATATGTTGCATACATAGAAGTATGTCCTTTCTTTTAATACTTTTCTCTTCTATAGGTAGTACATATCTCATGGTCATAAATATATTCACCAATCAGTTGCTGTGGTTTTCTCGCTTTGTCTTGTCACACCCACTTTGGAATTAGTGTCGTCTATGCAGCAGAAGTGAATATAAAGTTATTTTGTCGGTGACGCATTGTACCAATGCATTATTTGCAAATAATGACGCTATTCAAGTAAATTTTAACCTAATGAAGATTCATCACCCCTCTTGTAAGACAAATAGTTCTGTTACTTTGAATAATTTATTATTCATTTTAAGTTTGTTTGTAATAATTGAAAAGCTGTTTCGTAATGTAACTCCTGTTTATGTAAAATAAAAGTTCTTGTTCCCTCGAGTAACGGGCTCTCGAGCAAGAGAAGCTTTAGTACCAAAATATTAACGCAGTTTTAAAATTTATTTATTTTCAAATGTAGAATAAATAGCAAGGTAGAAAAAATGGTTTGTGCTTAATGATATATAAATTTTCCTTTAAATATTTGATCATAGAATACTAGCGTGATACATCTACTTAATTCTGATAGTTTTAGTTAGTCTCGTGGCCTGCAGTATGGAATGGTAATAATGACTGGAATCGTTCTAAACAACAATTAGACGCTGAATAGCATGCCGCACACTTGGCTCGCGCCGCTCACCTCGTGTGTACTAAGCATTAAAGATTTATTGTTAACCATCAATCAAGTCGGCCGATGCAATTTCTACTCAGTGCTACGGCTACGGAACACCAGTTTGCGGACTCTGCGGTGTGGGCCTCGTAAAGCGAGCAGCGTTGGGTGCGGTGTGATCGTATTATGCTCGGAATGTGTCGGGGCTACCGGTGGTACGCGGCTCGCCGCACATAACTCGGCCCGCGTTACCGCATTCTCGATACGTGATATTGATACCGTGTATGTACCTACCGTGACTGCGTGTCGCTCCGTTATGACTAAGCTAAGCGGGAAATTCAGGAAATGGCGAATTCGTGTCTTCGTTTAACCTGTTGCGCCGTCGACGCCGAGATACCGACATTTTTAAGTGCCCGCCACCGCTCGGATGAATCACCGCCGCGTTGCATGTACGGTGCTCAGATAAATTTATGCAGAGTTGCAAAGTTTAGTTTGCGCTAGTTTTTTAAAGGTTAGAATAGTATAAAATCCTTTCAATACCTTATAAAAATCTTTAAATTCGTTGAGTTGCAATTATTGACACCTTTTTTTCTTGCTCGATTAACGGCTAACTTAGCAAAAGATAAAGAAGTAATTTCTTTAAAATCACATTAAGCATACACACTTATTGACAGCAAAAGCCTACAAGGATGTAAATCAAGCATGTCGAGCTATCTCTACGCAAAAATATACATGAGTCAAGCGAACCAAAGTACAAAGATCACTAATGTTTGTTTTGCCGTCACGTATAAACGTTTGTACCCTTCACCTTTGCTTGGCTCTCGGATGTTTGACACGCAATCATACTACTCGTTGGCTCGTTAGTTGAGCGTTGGAAACGTTCGCGTTTGCAATTTGCAATTCAATTCAATTCAATAATTTAACGCAGTCATTACCGATATCGCCAAGTCGATACCGAGAATCGGCGAGGTGGTTGGATTGTAGTGTAGCGGCATGACGGCTGGCCAGTGGAGGTGGGAAAGTAAAGACCTCGCGCGGACCGACCGGCACCCGCCGCGGTGACGGGCGCTGCCCTTGACAGAGCTGGTTGTTACGCACCACGACCGTCCCCCGCCTTGCCCAACGTCGGCCACTCTCATTACCACCCGCTAAATATGCATTCGTCGCCCGCCGCATAGCTCGATCGCTAGCTTGTCTTGCGTTATTGGACCCCCTTTTAGGTACCTCCATCGTGACGTTTTTTTGTACCTTGTACATATTTGTGTACAAGAGCAACAATTGAACATCTTTGACAATAGATAAACAATCTGACCTTCGAGAAGTATCTATTTTATTAAACCAATACAATTTTTGTATGCGTTATTCATACAAGGAAAAAAGTTTGAATGGATTGAATGAAGTGCATTATAATTTTGATAATATTTGGTTATTTATTGATTTGATTTTTGTTGTATGCAACCGGCAAGAAACTTGTTTCATGTAAATGGACAATTAATCTCAGTAGCTATTGATATTAAACTGACATTTCACTACTTGTACCTACTTAGGTAGAAGTGATGTAATGTCAGTTAAGCAGTACGCGAATTGTGCAGGGGTAGCGTTAATTTGATCGTCGTTGGTTTGCTGTTTTTAATTCAGCACATTTCGACTTGGCGATTTTAATTGGTAACATGAGTAATGATCTAATTTTAGCTAATAAAAACCGACTTATTTACTATACATTTGCCATTTAAACAGAAAAAGTTGATTAGGTCAACTAACAAGTGGATGTTTGTATTTCGCAAAAGTATTATAGGCTTTTGTAATTGTTATAAAAAATTGAATCATTATCTTTAAAAGTATTTATCTTTTAGACTGTCAGGATATATATTATCTTATTTTGTCAATAATAAAAGTATGTCAAAAATCTTCAGAGTGCATAAATAATATTGTATAAGCTCTAAAGTTATTGAACTAATGCTAAAAGCTTTCACTCCTGGGTTGTTGTCGTTGTTGTCTATGAAGCTGTATTCTTTTATACAGATGAAAGCAATTCCTAGTCACGCAAGAAAAACTAAACATCTTTCGAAATAGTACGCATTACTAATAAATTATCGTTTTAGTAGAGAAGGGAACATTGTGTTATACTGTTTTTGGGAGGTACTACATAATACATATTATCTAGAATGTGTTGAGTCAATCAGTCATTTTTAGTTATAAAAAACCTCTGTTAGCATTATAACAACATGCTTTATACAATATTTTGTCCGTGTATTATTAAAGATATGTTTTATTTCTGTATTTCACATAGTTTTGTCAATCGATCAACCTCGACACCTGCATATCAGTCGTCGCTATCTAACATTCATAGAGAGAGAGCTATTTTTACGAGTCGCCGCCCAAGTCCGGGCGACCCCGTTACCGTGTCTCTGCAGTCATTAATGGTCGCCGTAAACAAACAAAGATATATATTTTATATAGGTGGGCGCGTATGGCACAACGCCGTTATCTATGATTCACCGGCGCCTCGCCGTCTGCGGGCCGTCTGATCGCCGACACAATATAATGCCTCGATAATAGCCCAATGATGTGATTAAAGAGGCGCCCTCGACATTTGTCGTCCGCATTTAAACACTAAACGATCGTACCTTTATAAGGCCACAGGTGCGGTGAGCTTACCTCGCTAGCTCCGGTTCCGCCCGCCGTGACAGTAGACATTATTACCGTTTCGCGTAATACTAACATAACTGCTTAAGTGAGTCCAAATCGACCCACATAAAAGCTGCAATACCACTTTCGTCGTCGCAAATCACTGCCGTTCGTATCTCGGCCTCGGTCAATGTGTTGCGTGCATGTCGTATGCACATATACGGACGCAATAAAGTGCAGTGAGAATTCGCAGGCTAGCGGTGCATGCGGCTCACGTGCCGTCGGAAAACGAAAGTGATCGGGTGCGTCTCCCGCCCTCTCGATTGATGCGCGCCCGGCTTAGGCGAGCCCTCGTTAACTGTATTATTCAAATTGTGTGTGCGAGGAAGAGCGCCGAGCGGCCCCGCACGGATCGATCACACACAACGGCACACGGAAACGTTTGCCGCTTGCACTCTCGAATACAATTTAATTCAAGTGCGAGCACTACTAGTACGTTTTGCATACCTAAGGCCATCGCACCCCTTTATTCACAAAACGGGTGGCGAAACCGCTCTCCGCACAGTTTGAAAGTTTTCAGTTTGTGGAGCAATTCTCCGATTTACCCGAATCGGTTAACAGTTCATTATTACTTTGAGTTAGTTGATTTTCGAATTGAATTATGGTATTATTCTCAGAGAGGTGGCAATAAAACTCAAGTGACTGATTCAACTACTAACCTATTGGTTTCTGTGAACCTGCTGTAGATCACAGCTGGTGATCTACAGCTGGTTCACAATCAATATTAGGAAAGATTCTCATGTCATGTCAAATGTAGGATGTAGGTTAATTATGACTTCAGGCATTGTTTTAAAATGTTGCTTTAAACGTTCTCAGCCATAATTAGGTTCTATTTATGACTAAGGGAATTTGCTAAATCCGGTCTTACAAACAATTCATGATCATAGTAACGTATGAGCTAAGCTGTTCTAATCTTATTTATACTTAATCTGTGTACCTCTATAATTACATCCAAATTATTTCAACAGTCGTTCAAACAAACAAAAGTTACACGATAAGTAAATTAAATTATATGTATCTTTTTAAAGTTTCATCTCATCTAAGAAATCAAGAATTACATTGCCATTAGTCATCGGCTGTCTCCGCCCCCAGGTGCTCAGGTCATGGTACTGAAAACCTCGAGACAGAGGGTTGCAGTAAAAAAAACTCCCATCTAAAAGGAAGGTTTAACATTGTATGTATCCGCATTGCAGGCACGCAGAACGTACCGAT
>DWTF01000161.1:0-14760 GCA_018250225.1 Udranomia kikkawai
ATTTTCCTTTTTCCCAAGTTCCTCTGTATACCCGCCGTCCATTTATTACACCGGATCGTAATCTGAGATCTAGAACGCAGCGATAAGCCGCCATCTCGATAGCGAGGGGGTTAGCGGACCGGGTACGTTTCGGTGTGAGGGGTGAAATATATTTTTTAATTATTTCGGGGATGTTTTTACGACATTGAGCGCGTAAGCTTACGTTCTGTACACTTTCTTGAATTATGTAAAGACGTTCGCTCTTTCTTCGCCAATAATGGCATTAGAATAGCGTGGCAGAGTATTGTTCTATGTTCATGACAAAGGCAGATTCCTGCTCATATGTAAGACATAACGTTGTATTTAGTTCTAAAGTCTAGAAAAAGGACTTATGGAATCTAATAAAATCAGGCTTCTGATATAAACCTAATAAGTTAAATTTATTCCTTGCATGGAAACAATTTTAGCCTGAAAACATCTGATCTATTGCTGTTACCTTTCATCTATAACTTATAATTTCATTTGAGGCTCTAAAGTGATACACACGACATGACACTCCAGCTGAGCTCCCAAATGAATACAACGAACCAACCAACTACCGCAGAAATAAGTGAATGACACTCGCAACAATTCACACAGAGGTCTGAAAGGGACGGGGAGTGGTATCGTGTGGGGGGTGTTTTATCGCCGAAAACGGTCGATCGCGGCGCGCGATCCGGCGAGCGATAGAGCGATCGTACTCCGCGATACCGTCCCAGAATATGCCTGTATCTACACAAAACGGTTTTTGTTCGTAATCGGCCGGGAGATCTTGGATTGAAGGTTTTTAGAAGTGAGGGCATCACAATGGCAGTGTTTGTTGGAAGCGTCAGTGGATTGTTTAGTGTCATTTTTTAGGTTAAACATGATTAGACGTACACATACAAATATATTTTATTCTAATGAAGTTTTGTAACGAGTCATCATTTTGGAAGAGTATTCTAAGGAGTATTCTGTAAATGGATATGTAAAGTGGCCGACGATAATGAGAGATCCCTAGTATTTGTATCTGGATCCAGAATTTCCTCTCAACACAACAAAGAGTCTCCACCTTCAGAGTTCGATTCTATGCTATCCGTAGTAGCCATTACTCTGAAATATTCATACCCTATCGCTACTCACACCATTAAGAAGTACAATAGAGCAACGTGCCACGTCCCCTGCACAACCCTAAAACGCTATTTATTCCGTCCATAATTTTTTTACGTGCTCAAAAATCCGTCGAGATGCGACTGATAAGGCTAAGGCAGTTCTCCGTTGATACCACCTACTGATAACGGCTTCGATTCCCCGCTTGCGATGTTTCCTCAAGATAACTTTTAACTTTATATTTTGGGAGCCGCTGCATTAGCCGAAACAATAGAATTTGAATGTTCATAGCGATAACCTCATAGCCTGAGAAACGCGCGTAAATAACTCAATTTTATTCAAATGACTCTATTTTGAGACGTTTAGTTTAACCGTTTTACGTTGACGCGTTTTTAAATGACAACGCGTTGTGACAATGTTTCTCAATTCTGAAGTAAAGCTGAATGGATCTGTAAAGTTTTTGATTGCACATTCATGTTTTTTATTCGCATTCTTTTGGTCATGCCAGAAATCCATCTTGTTAGTAATATTTTTATTTAGAAGATTAATATAGACATTCTTTTAAATTTTTTTACCATTCCAAATTCATACATTAATTCATTTCATACATTTAAATGTATGAAACAAATCCTTTAAGGACAACATGCACTCGTTTGCTTTAAGTATCAGTTATGTAATAGTCACTTCTATTTTTCAAGTATTTAAGTACTAGTTGCTTAACAGCTGCTTCAACTACGACTAAAATACCCTTACTTTCGCCTTCGAAGTTATCTTTTAACTTAACGTTGATTCATAATAAGGACGTCCTAAGAAGGACAGCCGTCAACGCGATAATGTCCCTAGTTTTTTTTAAGTATTTGAAGTATCAAACGAGCATGGAGTCCACCTAATGGTAAGTGGTGACTACCGCCCATGGACATCTGTAGTCAACCTAAGACAGGATCGAAGTCCTTTCTTAGGTCAACTACAAATGCGTTGCTAGCCCTGAGGACTAAGTTGACCCGAATTCTTATCCCATGATAATACAACAAATAAAACACATTAGCACCCTACATTATCCATATTTAATTTATCGGAACGTGCTAAAATGTATCCTATTTAGATAATAATAAAGGTGGCAATGCAATAATATTAAATTTACAACAAATGGTCAAGGTTCTCTGAATTTCGGAAAGAAATGGATATTTTTAGTAAGATTGTCAACTTCCATATTGTTATGTTTAGCGTTGCCCTTTTTCTAATATTTTATTTTATTACAAATTAACAAATTCAATAACAAAATGTGTTTAATACAATGTATGGTTCTAATAAAATTAACGAGAGACACAAAAGCAAACGCGGTTCAGTCATAAAATTACTCAACTAAGTTATTTACGATTTTTGCTACGTTTTGCTTCGTAGGAAGGTTTTATTATAAGTAAGAAAGAGTTTTGGTTAATTTAGAATCCATGAAATATTGATTCCAAGTGTGAAAAAATTTTCTTTGGATTAAAGCGCATTTTCTTTTAAACCCCTTTTATCTATTAGTGCATCTTTCTATATACCCCTCATGTCTATGTTGTAATAATGTATGCGAGTAAATCTATCTAATGAGCATTCCAAGGATACCCACAAAATTCTTATCAACGACAATCAGAGCAAACAACATTCAGTACAGACAATCCATTTAACTGACTTACTGTAAATACTGATTTTTTTTCCTACTAGGATGTCAATATATACCATTGATTTTGTAAATCCCTCCAGCTAAGCACAGCGGCTTGTGTTGAGAGTGGTATCACGTCAAAGCGCAATGGAAGAGTAAGGATGGAACCCATGGTTTCTCGATCCCTTCCTATTAAGCTAGCCACAGCACCAGTGCCGTTTATATGAACACAAATAATTCCAACAATCTCTGTGATCTGAATCACATTCGAAAGTGGCAGCACACACCATGACTGCGTTTGCGCGTGGTAAAATGACATTGCGTATTTTACACTATTGAGGTAGCAAGCATGCTCATCTGTCGGTAAGTGCTCACTGCCGTCCATGGACATCTGTAAACAACCCAAGTTGAGATACAGTGCTATCTTAGTTCGACTATAAATGCTTTGCTACCCCTAAAGATAACCCCTAAGTTAGGTATCTATAAAATCAGAACACTGTTGTTATTAGACAATGAAGTCGGTTAAAAAAGGGGTAGCGGTGGTGCTTTCGCAGTCAAATGACGAAATGTAACAAGCTACATTCAAGTGTATTTTATTGGACAGCTTTTTAGTCATTAAAAAATATTTTTTAAATATGTATTGCCTTTTTCATAACGGTTTCGAAGCAAAACTAAAACACATTACTTTACTCTTTATGTAAATTCATAAGTCATACCCATAAAGATGTAAAATTACGTCCTATTAGTCTTATTGTAAAAAAATCACAATTTTCGACTTACGTCGTTTTCGCATACGAGTGGTATGTGCTTGTGAATGAGGCCCGATGTGTGATAAGCAGTGGGAGCTGTTATCTCGCGAATGACAGTCATTATCAACGATTGTCGAGTCTCCAGATGCAACTGCTATCGGGGTGAGGAATGTGTCGTCTCATAAAGCATTAGCATCTATTTTTTCTTTGGTTTGAACGGATTTGATGATAGATACTGGCTTTAACCTTCAGACAGGTTGCGTTATATAAAGGAATATAAGGATAAACCTAATAATTACATTGATATTTTGTTTTTTAAAGTTTTAAGTTGAAAGCTACATGTCTAATGGACGAAAACGTGCGGATGAAGTAACCCAGTGGGGTAAGAAAAGAAAATTGTTATCAATCGATTCAAAATCGTTATTAACCATTGCCAAGTCTCCAGATGGCAGAAAAATAAATTTGTAGAAGAAGTACAAAAATTTAGGGTTAAAAGCATCGTGGTGTACTGCCCTCAAGTTACCAAGTCTGAATCGAGGTCGCATATAACATTATAATGGCGCGTTAAATACACAAACCAACCTAAACTAGCAACAACGAACTTATTAGAGATAATAATACACAATTCAATATTCCTTGTAATTCGTAATTGCATTTGCAAACCATACATACAAGTCATGCGCAATTGCGAAACGTTCTAAACAAGTTTGACATTGACATCGGCTGTCAAAATAGGTAACGAGCCACACGCCGCGGGAATTTCAACTCGCTGTCACAGATACTACTAAATATTTTTACTCTGCACTCGGCCGGTGTTGTAATTTTCACATGTCAAACTTGTCATTGAGTATGAGACAATTTTATCTGTGGAATTTGATCGCTTTTTTTAATTCGCGTTAATTGTTTTTGGTATGGATTAATTAAATTCTGTAACATGTAATGTGGTAGTGGTGTCTGTTAAACATGAAAAAGAAAGTGGAGGATCCTCACATGATCTCTCTATATCTTTGCCTTACAACAAGGTTGAGACAGCTGTATTTTTGTTTGTAGGGTGTGATAAGGGAAAACACTAAATGAGACATTCTAACTAGGTCTTTAGGCGTGACATGTGACTTTATTGTTTATCACACAGAACTTCAATCGTCAGGGGTTGATTTTAGTTGCCAATGGGCAAGTGCACTGACACTAATAAGAATTAACCGATTACGGTGGAGACATTGTTTTGAATAAGAGAGACACAGGGATTAAGGTTTGAGCCACAATGTATTGCAGTGTTAATACTTTTAATAATTCGGGGAACCTTATCAATATGCTCACTCAAAATGAAAATAAAAACATGTTATTGTTTTCAATTAATTCCTGCTATAATTAGTTAAAGTTATGTGCTGTAGTCAATGACGTAACGGATAACGTTTATTTTTAATTATTTAATTTAATTTGTGGTACAAATTCTATTCTCTTTCCTCAATCGGGGAAGACCCAGATTCGTTAGGTCACGGGTTGGCGAGTGCTGTCGTAAATAATCAAATATTGTAAGAAGGAAATGAGGGATACATTACCTATATATTCTCGTAGCATCTTTAAATATGTATTTTTGAGGTAACGAACGAGCCTGCAGTCCACCTAAAGGTACGTGGTCAGTGCTCCCCTGGGTATCTGTAGTCAACCTGAGACAGGACCGAAATTCCGTTTTTAGACCAACTTCGAATGTGTTGCTACCCCTGAGGACCAAGTTGGAAGGCCTCGATTAAGTATGACCACACTCTTCAAAACAGAACACTGCAGCAAACACTGAAGTTATAAGGCAGCAATAGGTTTGGCAGTGGCGCCTCCGGAGTAGAACCGTAAAAGATTCTACCACTTTCAAAAATATTTAAAACTACAATGTTCTTTTCATAGCGTTTTACCCAAGTTGTTATGATAGGTATTAAAGTATAAACATTAATAAATAAACAATTTCTACTACGTATCTGTAGTTTGGTGTGCGCAGGGGGGCTCATTTGCGCGCCTTGTGGCCTATGTTTGGCAGTGGATTAAAGTTGATTTATGATGAAGATGTCTTTGTACCATTTCTATTATGTGACATCAATAATCTTTAAGTTTAACTTACCAATCCAATAATTATAGGTAATCAAAGTTTGTTTGTGAGTGCTCCTATTTTTGGGGATCAATGTTGTTTCTACTCGAAAACCGGGAAAAAAAATTATGTTAAATAGTTAATACATAGAAACAAGGTTATATGTAGGTTGAGAACATTTGGTAAACTTCATAATAAATATTCTGGATGGTTATTCTGTTTCTATCTTTAAGCCCATGTCTATTTATTATTTATTTTTTGTAGGACGTAAATAAGATTGTAACTTGACGATACGTAAAGAATTTAGATGTCATGTACTTTACATAGTGTAAAAACTATTCCGTGAGCCAAAACAATGGTACGCGCCTCACCAATTAGGAAAAACTATCGTAGGCACCAAGGTGATGGCTAAAATAGATTAGCACCCACTTGATTCGATTGCGCCTAGCAACAATGAGGCAGTCATTGCGTTACAACAGAACACCTTCTGTTCTGCACTTAGCCCTATGTGGTAACGGAGTAACGTCCCACTTCAGTCAAGGTTCTAACACAGACCGCTCAGAGTATCCAAAAGGTCTTATCTGCGCTAGAACTCTAGACGAATTTGATACTTGAGACTCACGCAAAAAGGCCCAGATTGCATCGGAGAACGAAACCTGATGATACTTTTCCACGTCCCTGCCAAGGTCCTACCGTGAGGTAGTGCACGCATTTCTCCTTTAGCAAGAAACGCCTTAAGACCACTGGTCGGTACAAACAAAATTGATGATTCTGGTAAGAGACATAGAGTCGGAAATCCTATGTCAACACGTCTCCCTTCGTATTTTGGATTTTGGTTACGGCACAAAGGAGTCGCGATAGTATTGAAGTGTTACGCTGCGGTACGTGTGCTCGCGAATGTCACGTAGTTCTGATTAAACGTACTCTTGAATTTTTATAGTATCCTGGTAGAGACCACAAAATTGGACTTTAGTTTGTTGTTTTTTGTTAACAAACTTGCTTGCTTTCGGCGACCGACATTGCAAATCTAGTTTAAACTTACCTCTGCTGGCACCGCAGGGCATGTCGTATAAAACAGATAGGGTATCATTAAGTTCAAAGCCTGAGTGAGCGTGGGTAGATACAATTAGAGTTTAATAACCAATAACCTTTTCTTGGGACTGCAGTGAAAGTCCGTGCGATTGTGACAGCAAAATTCGACTAACCATCGCAATTAAGTTGTACTAGCTTTGCATAGCGTGTTCAGTAACTTGCATAATTTTTGAATTCAGTTTAGTTTGATTGTTTATAAAGGCACCTAAGAATCCAGCTATCAGAAATATCTGTATAGAAAATAGTGATGCCCTTTTGTCATAAAATAAGGCAAGATTTATTTTTACTTAATTAAAAATTTCAAAATAGATCAGACAGATACAATTTCTACGTGTAGCCCTGTTCTAAAGTCAAGATTCTAAGTAAAGAGATTCTTACTTTAAATCAATTACGGACACTACTCCTGAGGAATGCTGAAAGATTATCATAATCTCATAACTTCTCAAACAAGACTAGCAAAGCATATTGCAGTTACAATCGCTTCTGCTGGACTTACTGTCTTTAATTTTACTCTCGCTTTTATGCCACTTACTTTTTTATGACATTGAAGTAGCTAACAAGCGTGCAGTTAACCTGATGGTAAGTAGTCACTGCCGCCCACGGACATCTGTATTCAACCTAAGATAGGATCGAAGTTCTTTCTTAGGTCAACCATAAGTCCGTTGCTACCCTTGAGGACTAAGTTGGAAACCTAGGTTAAGTATGTCTCCCTGACCACACTCTTCAAATCAGAATACAGCAGCACGAACATTGCTGTTTCAAGGCGGAAATAGTTGTGGCGGTGGTGCCTCCGGAGTCGTACCTAAAAGGCTCTACCACCTTCAAATTAATTAATATATAATTTTATTGAAGTCAGTAGTATTATTAACGCTTTTTTTGATATCAAAGAAGATGCTATGAAAAAATACGTAGTACATACATTTCAAAATATAAAAACCTATTGACCATGTTTTTATATTTAGATTTAGACTTGCAAATTAGCTTACGTCTAACATTAACGATATGACAGATATTGTGTTAAACTTTTCTGTAGACTGTCAGATTTTAATTATAACTTCATCACATTTGAACAGCTGATATGTGTTATTATTTATTAAAATGCAAACTTTATTTTTTTTAATATTATTTACCCGACAAGTTTTTAGGTCATTAGCGCTTCGTTCTTGAAGTTCGTCTATACTCAAAGGAGATGAGTCTAAGGCCACTTATTGAGAGCTCTGAAAAGCTATTTTACTATTAATAAATGAAAAAATAATCGAAAAAATACGTTGGTCCATAGGCTTGTCCCCTAATTTTATTTGTATATAGGAGAAGTGCTAATTTCGCTTTTTTTATTGATGAAGGCCCCATCTATCTAAATATATTCCATGGCATGGTTTGAGGGTAGATTGACGGGCATCATTTTAAATCATCATAGTCACTAAGAGAAGTTGATATCGTTTTTGATAATTTTTTGAAGGTGGTAGAACTTTTTACGGTTCGACTCCAGAGGCACCTCTGTCACACCTATTTCTGTCTCATAATGGCAGTGTTCGTAAGATACTTAAACGAGGCGTTTCTGCTTAGTCCTCTGGAGTAGCAACGCATTTATAGTTGATCTAAAAAAGAACTTCAATTTTGTCTTAGGTTGACTATACTGCTTAGGTCCATGGGCGGCTTCCCACTGATATCACTCCTTCTCCTCTTAGAAACCTTTTTAAATTTTCTCAGCATCGCTTCTAGGATCAGAGCCTCATAAAAAGTACTGGTATGTATGATGCTCCAATCCTAGGACCGACGCTTTGATAAGATATTAGGGATGGTTTCGAAGGGAAAAAGAGGCAACATCTATGAAGATAATGCCTTATATGGTAATTTTTTGGCGTTTACCGCGTCCTCGACCGCATCCATCTCGGTTGTTCTATCGCCAAGTGGATTGTGTGTGAGTGTATCTTAGATATGAATGCGAGATAGATGCGGTAAACCCCAAACAGTTACCATATAAGGCATTATTTTCATAGAGATTGCCCTTTTTCCCTTCGAAACCATCCCTAATCTCCCCAAATTTGCCCTAAAACTTATTATGTCCATAAATATTTCTTCTTCCTTCTTTTCTCTTTTAGAACTTTATTTGATTACCTTAGCATCGTTCTAGGATTGAAGCATCATACAAAGTACTGGTTGCTAAGATACACACACATAATCCACTTGGCGATAGAACGAACGAGACGGATGCGGTCGAGGACGCGGTAAACGCCAAAAAAAGCGCGCCAAAAGTGAACGGAGCTGTACGTTTAGGCCATTGTTCAATTATCTATGTTCCGAACAAAGGTCGGATCGCTTGATGAGCTCCGCAGTCACGACGATATGAAGAAAGTTAGTCGAAAGTTGATCCGGTATCAGTACTTTTTCCGAAAGCAGACGTTTGTGTAATAGAAGTGGACTACGGATTAGTCGGTGTAGTGATGTCCCGCTCGTGAAGCCTGTATTACAGATTCTTGCTGAACATGTTTCAGAGTAGGTCAATTATATTGAGCTTTAAAAGATTTAGTTTTATCAATTTATTACCAAAATTAAAAATATATTCTCTATAATATAAAGGTTATTCACAAGTTTTGGGAAAATCTACATAAACGTATGTGTATAACCTGATTGCTGATTGTTAGTGACATATTAGAAGTCATTTCAATGTATTCATATCCTTAAATCAGATTCGGTAAGTTTTTCGGACTGCTTTTCGTTTAGCTACAACCAAGACGTAACTGCGTAAACGTAAATTCTGTATTCTACGAGCGTCTTTAATTGAAGCAACAGAAAATAACAATTTAATCTCGACTCAAGATACCATATCGAGAACATGCTCGATTTGTACATTAACTGTTCTAAATATTAATTTCATAAGTTCTTCAGGATTCACACGAACGTGACCTACAATTTTAACCTTTATTGCATTACGAATGTCAGATTAAACACGTTAACTAAACACGACCACCAATTCATTAGCACGACTGTGTCTTTTATGACCTCCATAATAAGTCTTCAAGTACCGAATTTTGATGCGATTAAAATCGGATTTTATGATCACGGATATTAAGATAGCGATTCGCGTAAGACGGCTTAAGATTTACGGCTGGATTCGATTTAGTTTATTTCCATTTATTGCATCTTTAGAGGAGAGTTATGGAAAGAAAGCTTCGACTTTCATAAAAGTGACTATTAAGCGACGAAATCTTTTTTATGATTTTGAGGTAGCAAACGAGCATCCAGTCCACCTGATGGTAAGTGCTCACTGCCGCCCATGTACATTTGTAGTCAACTTAAGACAGGATTGAATTTCTATCTTAGATTACCTACAAATGCGTTCATCCCTTGAAGACCCAAGTTGGAACGCCTCGATTAAATAGGTGCGGCGATGGTGCCTCCGGAGTCGAATCGTAATAGATTCTAACACTTTTACAATCACGTCATAATTCTTTATAAAATATATTGATATCTCTTTGAATTATTTAACTCCTAGCAGGTACTTTCCATGCTCAACGAATGCGTCCAAGAGCACCAAGAATCAAACATACGTTACGTAACCGAGTTAGGTATATGTCAAGAAGAAAACGCAGATATATCACGCAAAGACTGAAACATGTCACGACAAATTATGATAAATCGCACCATCTTATAATGCCACCGGTCCGACCACTACTCACGTGAGGGAGACGTGGACGCTTTTCCACCACGCTTTCCTTGGTCATTTCGCTTAGACACAATACATTGCTGTTCTGTCTTATACGAGTCGCGTTTACTGCGATCTTAAGTTTCAATGTACGTCGAATTGAATTCACAGCGAGTAAGTTCAAGTATTTTTTGCCGCTCAGTATTTATATGGTCTGTTTTTTGCGAATGAAATGATATTCTATAGCGGTCTTTCCGAGGATTAGTCTGGAAGATCGGTGAGTCATAAAGTTATTATTTTGTCTTTGAGATGTGTTTATTCTTTTGTAAAGTCATTGCAATGTTACGAATTATTGTTCCGGTAACGTGAACATTGAGAAATTGTTACGGATTTTAATTGCATTATTTTATACGTGTGATATCATATTACGAATCGTTTCTACGTTGATAATGGCATAAAAATAACAAAATTAGTTGAAAATGTGCTGAATTTTATATCAATATTAAATCAACTTCAAATAGTGCACGTTCTAATAAAAATTACCAAAGAGTAACATTTTTTATTTATTATTCATACAAAAAATCAATATTTACAATAAAGATTGATTGTTTGTCCGAAGATTTAACAAGTAATTCAAGTTAGAAAGTATAAAATAGGGCAAGAACGACTATTCTACTGGCTAATATTCCAAAAACAGCAGCATGCTGCAAAATTTACGTATTTTAACTAGAAGGACCAGTAAGTGATCTAGAAGTACACCAGGCCCCATGTTTGGCGCTAGGCAATAAAAACCTGTACAATTATAAGATACAGCCCACCACCTACATATGCCTATCAGCTAATTGAATCTAAGCGTCAAATAATTTTAATAGAGTTCAGCAGTATATCCATTATAAGATAATAATAGATACAGATGTACATACTCATTATTTTATTTTAATCTTTATTAAGTAGGCGGCAAGGTGCTTAGCATGTGTTATTAAACTCTAACTGGACTTGACTCCAAAGGTATACTTATTAATATATTAGTAGAATTGGTAAAAAGGCTTAGGTGGAAGTACTTACATATCTATTATTGTATGTATTACTTTTTTTAGTTGGAGGTATGTCAAATACGTGTAATAATTAAAGCAGCAAATTAAATTTTGGAATATTTCTATTTGAAGTGAAGAAGTTATCCACTGAACAGCTCCAGGTTGTCATCTGGATGAGACAGTCACGCGTTAACCATTTGTTTTTCACTATTATGAGGTAATAAACGAACATGTAGTGACCGCTGTCTTCCATGGACATCTGTAGTCTCCTTCCAGTCGACCACAAATACGTTGCTATCCCTGACGGCTAAGTTGGAACGCCTTGACTAAGTAAGTCTCCTTGATCGCACCCTTCACACCAGAACACTAACGCTGCACGAATACTGCTGTTTTAAGGCAAACCATAAAATGTTTTACCACTTACCATCAGGTGGTCATATTTGACTACTACCTCAATTTTATAAAAAAACAAGGTGCACTGCCTTATAGATTACAACTTCATAGTTATAAAAAAATGTGTTTTATTGAGAAACAATCACAGATGCCCATGGGTGGTAGCTTAAACTAAGCTCGATCGCTAAAAATATCTAACATATTTAATAGCCCGTCAAGTATTCTAGGCTAACATGACGAAGGTAGGACGCCTATTCGCTTCGCTGTCGTGAAAAAATTAGGATATGCAAAAACTAACTCACCTCACGTCATAAAAAACATCACCTAATATAGAATTCTTGACGTCGGTCTAGACTAAAGAGTTTGCACGTCATCCTGTGAACGGTTGTTACCTGAGTTTTATTTATAGAGAACACTCGTTTTCTTCAATAACTTCACGCCTTTTATTATATTTAGCATTTTTTTTAACGTTGCAATTTGTCAATGTTTCATAAAAAACCGAATTGGGAAATACACAGCGTATACTAGTACCTATTCCATCTTCTCGTGTGAAGACTACGAATTAAACCATAAAATAGTGTAAATTATGCCAGAGATATCTTGAATCTGATGTTTAAGTTAAACGATCGTTATGTTTTGTATGAAAAAATACCATTCTAACATCTATTTATCCATTAACAAGTACATGCATCTAACAATCTACAATGTTCTCTCTCTACATTTTTATAGTTTCGTCCACTAGGAGATCATAAAGAGCAGCCAATTTTAATAATTTTACATCTCAGTATATCATATTACACTTTAAATTTATAATAACCTACTCTTAGTTGTTAGTCGAACAAATAAATATCTACTAAGAAGTATTTCCAGAACAACAACAAAAACATGCAAAACAGTGTTAGACATTATACAATGCAGGATCCATTTAGTTTTAAATTGTTCAAAGATACATCTCAGACCTTGCGAGAAAATTGCATTCATTAATGGCCGTGTGAGTCAGCGCGAATTATCTGGTAAGGACATGTGCACACTATCGAATGCAACAGACCTTAACGCTGAACGCACTTGGAATCAACACTACTAAATACTGTAATGGTGTTTAATAGTAGTCTAGTACAATTAGAAGAGGTGTAAGTTCTGTAATAGCTCACGAGCTAGGAGACACAAGAGGTAGACCATATAAATAATTGACACACCTATTTCTGCCTTATAACAGTAGTGTTCGTGTTGCTGTGTTCTGGTTTGAAGGTTGGGTCAGGGAGACATATTATGCGAGGCGCTGCAACTTAGTCCTTAGGAGTAGCAAGGCTTTTGTAGTTGACCTAAGAAAGATCTTCAATCCTGTCTTAGGTTGACTACAAATGTCTTTGGGCGGTAGTAACCACTTATCATGGGGGGGACTGCATGCTCGTTTGCTACCTTATAATCATAAAAAAACATAGTCTTTGGATATGCTGGAGCAGGTCTACTAGTCCAAAATTTGTTCACAAACACAAGAGGAATACAGCATTGCCTTCCTACATATTGACGGAACTGTTATGTAACTTGGCTATCGGATATTCTTACCTTCCGACAATGGTTAACGATTGTTATCTGTCGACAACAACCATGTCGGACTTAACGTGTCCTTCGTAACACGGAAACGCGCTTGAAACTTTGATCTCGGATATCCAATCGCTATCTTAATAGAAGGAAACCTCGGGGCTGTTCTCACTTCAAATGAGCTTCCGACAATGTTTGACGATTGTTATCGATTGACACCATTTACTGATGTACATTTTAAATGTCGTAAAGCGGATTCAGTGACTAAAGTAATTCTTTAGGTAACCATAGTAGTTTTATAGTTAATAATAGTTATAGTTAACAAGGGATGTTATGAAAGTGGAACAAATGATATTGGAACCAAATCTGGATTCGGAATCGGATCGAAATGGTAGCTGAACAAAGATGTATTAAGAGAGAGCATGTTTAATCAAAATAAAAAATCTTATATATGGTATTCACCAGATTCCTTTTCAGCATTAAAAAAATAAAGCGTAAAAGAAAATGAAACCATTTTTTCAGAAATCTTAATCAAATCGACCTCCACTAACCGAATACAGTTTTGGAACTGGAACCCACGACGAAAGTAAATAAGCCTTCCGACTTTTCGGAATCGGAGTGTTACCTCCGTACCATCCCTAGTCTAAACAAGTCGCGAGTTTGCGATCGAATGACTAACTCAGCGTATCAAAACAAAAGATCCGTGTTAGGTATTAACAGGCTACCTGCCGAAATTTCTTCACCCACACGACTTCTGTACGAGTGTAAGCGAGTGAAACGGATCGGTTAGATTTTGTAGTTATTGTGGTAGAGCTCATTTTAATTTTTTTTTTACTATGGATACCTCCATATAAAAAAGCATACAGTAAAAAGAAAATGAGCATACTGAATTGAGTGTACATTTCAAATGATGGTAAGTGGTCACAAGTGGTAAGTGATCTCAGACAGTATCGAAGTAAGGTACCATTTGGTACCTTACTGGATTTGGAGCATACAGTTCATCTGATAGTAAGGTTGCTTGGATTGCAAATGGCAATCCATATAATCAATCATAGTTAGGATCCAAGTTCTATCTAAGATCGACTATAGATGAGCTATCTATAAAGAATATGTTGGAATACCTCGGCTAAGTCACCTTTTTGTACACATATGTAAGCGCAAATATTAATTAGTAATAACACACTACAAAACAAATTTAACATTAAAACACGCGCTTCCGTCTGTGTTAAACAATTATTTATCTTTATTGAATATTATAAGATTCTTGAGGAAGGTTTAAATGTAAAAAATTGCGTAGTTTATGCATAGAAAGTTTAAATTTGAATAAATGTTTGTGTAGAATTTTAGGTCGCTGGTTTTATGTGGATCCGAATTATAATTTACTTCTCGTGTCTTGGAGTGCGATTTGTAGTTGTAAATAAAATATATAAATACCTTTCTACTTCCCGCTATGTGGATGGCGACCGGTCAGCCTC
>DWTF01000162.1:0-14748 GCA_018250225.1 Udranomia kikkawai
CGCGCTGGACGCCGGAAAAAGTCGTGGCTAAGAAATATTAGGGAGTGGACTGGCATCACCTCTGTCGAGCAACTGTTTCGCCTGGCCATGGACAGAGAGAGGTACAAGAAACTAACGGCCAACCTTCAGGAGTCAAGAGGCACAAGAAGAAGAAGACAAGTAAAGAATGGACCATTTGGAGATCGATCTCCAGACCCAATTCGGGTGAGCACTCACAGCACACTTCACATCGCAAATCTCTCGCCTAAAGCCGGGAAGACATCACCGAGGGCCGTAGTCTCTTTGAGAATTGCCCGGGTTAATTTCCCGAGCTTCGAGATTTATATTCTTATGAGAGTTTATTAGAAGTATCTTTTTTTGTTTCGTTTATTCGTTTTATTTAAGTTGGACGTTTAAGTTTGACCAGACGTCTTATTTTTAGAAGTGAATGCTTTGTATTGTAGCTTTGTATCGATGAAATTTTGTTTTATTTAGAAAATAAATTCATTTATTATTCCTCCAGAAACCCTCTTAATTCGTTTAGTACTAAATTACCATTACACATAACAAAAAGCCAAATAAAAATTACTAACTTTATCTTAATGTCGAAAATATCGAAAATACCGGAATACCGGGATTTTTCTGCGGTCAATACCGAAAATACCGGTTTTCCTTAAATGCTTCGGTATTGCGACCCCTACATGTGACAACACGAAAGAACAAAAACACAATTTTGATCGTTACAGTCCCAAGTATAATTTTGATTGTTACGTTCCGTCCATATAGATACTCTCGACTGATATATTTTAAAAACATTACAGTGTATCATCGCATTAAAACCTGAGAACGAGTTTCAAAAGTAGGTATCATGGCGTCCCTTACAGCGAGTGGACGTGTGGAACACTCAACACTTCATCTCGGGTTACACGACACGAGCCGAGTAACGGTTGTTTGTGGCGTCGCCTTCTTAATTCAAATTCGGCGTTGCGTATCTGTGGACTCCTATTGTATCTGTGTAATACAAAATCAACAACTTTCCAAACAATAATTATGAAATTAAAACACTCGCAACAAGTTAATTCAAGTTTTTCAGCAACGCGATTGACACAATTTATGATTTGGATGTTTACTACCCCTGATTACGTGTTCATTTATCAACTAGTTTTATGATGTGATCAACTATTTTTGATGAGATGAAATATATTTTTCTCTAACCTAAGGTCCGTATTATTAGCTAAAACAACCCTTTGGTTTGTTTTACAGTCCGTTTGTCAGAGTCAGAGTAGTATGAATCAGTGCATGGAAACGGCACGCAAAATAGAATCATTGGTTTATAGCATTATTGCACTTACTGCCTGCCATATTGGGTTAGCATTCCTCAATAGTTCGTAATTATTATTAGAAGTCGTTGACAGATTCTGGTTGAGAACCTCAATTTTACTTTCAAGTTTTTAACAGTATGAAATGAGTATTTTCCATACTTAAATAACATTGTTGCTTTGATGCACCTTTTATGGAATTGCTGCTAAAAGCAATTCATACCCTAAAGTCCTTGTATTTAGTTTATCTCTACTATACGACTCATAGGCATTCTATTTATACCTCGCCAAACTATGGTAAAACGAGCATATATAATGACATTAACGACTTTGATATAAAAAGGATGTAATATGAGTTTATGCATACAGATAATTATATTCAAATGTGACTATCCGGCAAGCTAGTTCATACATTAAACGGCTTTTTGCTTGTGCATTGAACCTGAACGCGTGAGGAATTTTAAGCGTTTTTCTTATAACCATAGACGAATCAATAGCTTATTTATAATGATTTCTTATGTCGCGCTTAGGTCTTGAACAAGTCTTGTTACGTCTAAATATAAAGTCGTTAAGAACGTACAAATATTTAATTCTACATCAGTATCATCAGACGATAATCATGTCATCATCAAATCTAGCGGTTCCTAAAACTAAGCAAACATTAAAATTACTTAGTAAATAGTATATTTAAATATAGGTAATTGCCGTTAACATGTTATTTACATAGCCGCAACGTTTTTTAAGCCCCACTGATGGGCACTTGATGGATCTTGACTGCCGGGCAGGACCTAGAACTTTCTTTACCACGCTGCACCAATACGGGTCGGTGGAGATATAGGTCGCACAATACTATCAAAACGAAAGAAATTTAATTTAATTCTTTGTACTTGTGAAGTACCTTTATTACTTTTTATATTTACACGCAGGTGTAAAGTATGCTTCCAATGTGACTCGTGGCTAATGCTATTTTGAAACGTCTATTTCGCCTTAAGCATTTAAATAGTTCATATTAAGCTTTATTATACCTATGTATGTAAAATCAGTTTAATGTTATCATTCGAAGTTTTCCTGTTACGCCGTAGAAAGCTAAGCTAAATCAGTATCGGTGAATGAGGCGAGTCGGGACGCGTCGAGCAGGTATGTCCGTCCGTATGTATGAGTAAGTTGACCATCATTAAGGGTAGAAAAATACGGACAAACAAAAATATTTCTCATCCGAGTACCTACATGGAAAAGACGTTTTAGGCAGACGCGGGACGTGTTCGTTTTATTTGCGACTAAATTCGCGATTTATAAAAAAAACGAGAAGGTAGGTTTTATCTATTAAACTGTAAAAAAAACACAGGCCTTTGCTCATAGTATCATATTTATCAAGTACTCTTAAATATTTTTTTATTATAAAAAAAACAACTAGCACGTAATACATATTAGTAATTTTTTAACACGTCCAGCTAAATTTAAAGGCTCATGCTTCTAGCACACAGTAGGTTCACATCAATAGTTCAATGGGGAAGTGAGGTTCTAACTCACGATCTCGCGATCATAAGACCGACACACGCTTAAACTTTGATTTTAGGATAAATGATTAATAGTTTAAAAAACTAAAGATACGCTTCATGTCCTCGTGATCTGGTTAAATTGATAGAATATGTTAGGAAGAATGTAATGAACCCA
Organism: Udranomia kikkawai; assembly: GCA_018250225.1. Classification (NCBI taxonomy): domain Eukaryota; kingdom Metazoa; phylum Arthropoda; class Insecta; order Lepidoptera; family Hesperiidae; genus Udranomia; species Udranomia kikkawai. Next base: position 2,973 of record DWTF01000162.1, read on the forward strand.
AATTCGGTATATTTACTAGTAGGCAGTCCTTTTAATTCCATCATCAGACCAACTCGATAATACCATAATATTGCATTGTCATCAGTCCTTCGTAAGTATGCAAAGTTTCAAATTAATCTGACACCTTGAAGTACTTCAAAATCGCGGTCAAAGTTTCCAAAGGAGAGTTACTCACAAAGCCACATATCCACATGCAGGTGAAGCTAATAAAAACGTGTAAAAACAATCAAAATCCTGCTAAAATCTGGTGATTTGGTGTTCCTACACGTGGATGGAGACGACGCAGGTGAGATGAGATGACCACAAACCGGTCGCTACAGACCGGACGTCTCGCCTCTTCGTCTGCTTAGCTTCGAATGTACCAGTTTTTATTATAACACTGATAACAGTTATTGCTTATCTAACTTCTAATATGCGAACTTAAATATTATTTTGATATCCTAAAATTAAAAGATCGAGCTTAATTAAGCAGCGCTCTCATTTCATTTTAGACAATTAAGACTATGTAATAACCATTGGAACCGACATGCGTTTTATTTTTTAATGTTTGTAAACTAAATAAAACTGAAAATTGAAAATTTTATTCAGTTCAGTTGAAAATGAATAAAATTGACTAGAATTTCATGTTTAAACCTCAAGTTCCCTTAGAAAGTATAAATTTCGCAAATACAAATCTTTTTATTGAATTGCTAGCTCAGCAATAAATGAAGTAAAACAATATTTGTAACCAAGTGACTGTACCAGAAAACATACTGAAATACAATACAGTAAATATATGAGATAAAAAAGTATAATAGCATTTGTAGATGACAGGTATAAAATACGTATAATTGCAATCAATTAACACAGGTATGCGTATTGATGAATATTCGAGTGAGTAATTGCTCTAACAGCAAAATCAAACATCTAGGCGCACGCTCTAACCGTTCGGAGGAAGCATAATTCATAATCACGACTATACAGTACTGGCACGCTAGCATCTTACTAAAATTTATAAAAGTGATTTTTTTATGTTTGTGTGTTTGTTTGTTAGGTTTCGTTATTTGCCCGTTCGTTGATCTACTTCTGTGGACAACATTTCATACATAAGATACGTTTTAAGACAGCTTATTACGTTACGAAATGCGAATTTTAAAAAATATATTAATTATTAGTCCCAATAAATATGAATGAGGTAAAAGTAAAAGGGATTACATTTGTCTACACTTGGTTTGTATTACTGTAATAGTAGCTTGCTAAACAATATTTTGCCAATAAGTTAGACAGTATTAGTTGTGGTAGTTTACCTACCTGTAAAAAGTTGCCAGCCTCTACGAGTCGTAGCTTTCTCTACATTGCAGCACTCGCCTAGTAACTCTCAGTATTGTGTACAAAGCACAATTATGAATCAAGTAATTTACTGTTCAATGTCTTTGATTTCCCATGAATAGTATATCTACACTAAAGTACAAAACTTCATTGAATAGATCTACGAGTGTATGAAGTTTAGTAGCAACAAGTAGATACAACGCAGGTAGAGAAATGTTGAAGTGTTCAGTTCTAATCTCTCATCGGTAAGACAATTGGAATTCGGGACGAGCGAGTTCGTTAGATTCCGTCAGGGATGCCATTATCAACGGTACGATCTCTGGATATATAGGTACTATTGAACCCAAACTGGACCCCATTTGGGTGATGTTTAAAACGCACGTGTGCTTCACACTTAGCCTTCGTTGGATCCTTTACGATAACTTCAGCCAAATCCGAACCTTACGTAGTGAAGCGATAATGGAAATTGGCTTGTACTTCGAGTGTTAAACGACGTTTTGATACAAGAATACGGCTAGAGCTCCCATGCTTTCATATTCCTCCGGTTTGTCCTATTAGAAGTATTTAGATGAGGCAATATGTACTACGCATAATAAAAATGCAAGAATGCAGTACAAAGTAAATATGATCATATTATATTATAACTTCTGTGATTACAAATGTTATCAAATGCTTAAAGGTACACAAAAAAAATATCTTAAAATACTTGTATCTGGCATGAACATCGTCGAAACATTAAGTTCTAATTACAGCTGTAAAGTTCTACCGTGTAAGTATATGAATGTGTCTCTTTGGGTCCTGTTTCGTGTACCAGTGTGTCACATACGACATTTTTCACCCAGCCCCGGCTCATTGGTATGGCGCTCGGGCGCCCGAGCCACTCGACCGGGGCGCGGCGTCGATGTGTCTGTGGACTGTGGGACTTATTAGCTCATTTTACGACAAGCGGCCGATTGCCGAACATACACACACATCCACATACATACTCGTATGCTCACGCACATAACCATAATATTATGTATTATTATATTCAACATCATAAACGAAGCAACCAAACACCTTGTGCATACGAATTTCTTTCATGTGTGACTAGAAAAAGAATGATTTACGTCGAAAAAAAGGTGTAACTGGATTATATCTGGCAGATATTCTTAAGTATCTGAGAAGATACTTAAGAATATCTGCCAGATCGCGGTGGTTATGGGACTCCTTTAAACATTACTAGCGTCTATAAGCGTCTCTTGTTATCCGCGTCAGTTCTTCAGGAGTAATGCCAGGGGGCATGGCCATGTGGCCTGGTGTGTCCTGTAGAGGAGAGCAAAATATCATAACGTATTTAGATGGATCTAGGTCTCCCTGTATTATTTTATAAGGATATATCATATCAGTATATTATAGTTAACTTAATTTTTAATTGTAAGTGAATGGGTTTCTTGGATATGTCACTTGTGAAAAATTAATAAAAGTAATCATGAATAGCGACATAATATATGGAAAATTAATGTGTAGTTTACTTTACATACACGTTAAATATTGGGTAAGACCGGAAATGCCCATGTTTCAAAATATATACCAGATTGTTTAAATTTATAATATTCGCGGTATGCATGATATTTTAGTAATTCGAAGAAAATATTGCGGTTAAACATTACAATGTTTAGGTAGGTATATAAAACAATCATTACCCTTTTCGAATCATACCATGTACGTACAACTGGTTGTTATTTATTAAACGAGATCTTACGTCATCATATCAACACTTCGCCCATGCAAAGCATTGCAAAAACTTGTCCAGGCTATAGGAAAAATCTCAAACACCATGATGTCATGGCATATCTGATTACAATGAACCGTGACCTTGCTTGTCAATCATCGTTCATTAAAGGTTCTTACTAATGATAATATCTTTTGTATGTAACACCTTCAATTCAAACATTTTTTTTGTTTCGTTGACGTCACTCACATAACCTTTTTCATATCGGAGTTGGCAGGTTGAGCGCAGATCATCTTGTATTAATTAGAGCGATTCAAAGAAAGTTAGAATGTGATGTAAATTGTCACGGAGTCGGCAAACTGGCGGAGAGTGGTCGCCTAGTGGGGCCTCATATTAGCATGGATTAATTCCAATCAAGTGTATTTGGTCCGCCATCGAATGAGCGGTGCCGGCCGGTTTCGAGTTTCGATATTAATATTCTAGCGATGTTAGTCACTTAAAATAAGATAAAACAGCAGTCTACCGTTTGTTTTATCAAATTAAGTGGATAATAGTACCTACTATCGCTATACTTATAAAGAAGTGCACGAGGTTTTGAATTTACAAGAATCAAACAGTCAGCTAGGTAGAATTGTAGAGTTTACGTGGAGTATTGGGATTAGCGTTGAGCACTATAACAATACTCAAGACCTAAAGTATAGGTTTCAGCTTATTATATTATTAGCTTACAGGATTGTGTAATCCAGGTTAGTGTGCGGTAAGAGTTGGGCGAGATCCAAGGGGTTCTAAACCCGAAGTGGTCCCGCGCCAAGAACATTAGAGTCGTCTGACAAAGAGCCCAAAAGTTTTATGCGTTGCCAAGGGCACGAACATCGCGATAAGACTTATGAGGTGCCATAAACCATAAACAATTTATAGTATACAATCCTGTCTACAGTTACTTGTGAAATCCTTTAGCAAATGAGTCAGTAGTAATTTATAAATAGCCCTGCTGTACCATACGGGATTGAGAAACATGCATGCAGCTCGCCAGCAAGTGCTTAGGGATGATCACTTGTAGGCATATACATCCAACTACTCCAAGATGAACAGAAGTGTTAAAACAACAATTTTAGACTTTCCTGAAGATAATATTAAGGAACGCGCTAAAAGGACGCCGTTTTAACACACGCTATCATTGCTGGGAGATGCAAGCACAGTTCCCATTAGTACATGACATCATCACACTATATATAACATAGTAGGATTAGGGAACTAGTGGGATTGCCGTTAACTTAGCTAACCACTAAATACCTTTTCCTGACAAAAATGAGTAAAAGCATCAGATCGCCAGCCTGGATATTAATTTAATAGATATTTATAGAGCGTAGCATAAGAGAAGCGTGAAAGAGTCATAGCCTAGTCTATGGCACTAACGCTGTGGGCGGGTTCTAGTTTTATTAGATAAGAATTATCGGCTTAATTATATTATTTTTCTGTACGTTAATTAAATTATATAATCAAAGTAGTCAATCATATTTTTTGTAAATGTAAGTTCTAATTTAATGTGTGTTCTAGAACAGCCAGATGGTCTGAAGACCTGAAGAAAGCAGCGGTAAACTGCTGAATGCAGAAGGCGCAGAACCTGTCGGAGTGGCATCAGATAGGGGAGGCCTACGTCCAACTGTGGATAACGAATGGCTAATAGATGGATGTAGAATAGGAATCGACTCTCCGGAAAATCATATTCATTTTGCGGTAGCAAGCGTATGTTAATCTAGTTACCGTAGGCTCAATGACGTAAACAGAGTTGTTCAAATGATTAATAAATAGATATCATTACGAAACATACTAAATTAAAAGTACCTTTAAATTACTCTCATAAGAACTCTACTTTTTAGACATCGACAGTTAGACAACGCTAGCAATCTTGCCCCGACTAGGCTTAAGGGTTTGCCTTAGTTCACGACGTAGTAGGTAATCTTACAAGTACATCACCCAACTTAGGCAATCTACTAGAGTTAGATAGATAGATATCTAGAATGTATCCTAGAGACGCCTAATAAGTCGGAGATTGACACCTTTATGGACATGTTTGTTCCATTTTATCTGTTTTTGTTTTTAATTCTTATATGTAGTTTTTATATTTAATTTTTATACGGTAAATCCAGTATGAATTTCAATTTATTAAAATTCCGGAAATGAAGCTCTCCTTTCGTAGCATTCGTAGCTACGGCTACCATTAGGTGTTTTAATTTTACTTTTTAAATTAAAATTTATCGTCAACCAAGATATTATTATTGTGTACCCATTTAACTACAAATTGTTATGAGTTCAGCACTAGTCCTATTGCTCTCCACGTCTTTCCTACCACCAAAACACTGTCTTTCATAGCAAAAACTCACAAATGTAAAAAGCGTGGGTCTTCATCTTCAATACGTACCTAATCACTATTTTATTAATGCCCTCGCTTATAGCTATTATTATTATTATTATTTTAAACTGGATACACCATTCTCCCATTTCTGGGGTTAATACTCATCACCGCGGGCTTTAAGCCAAACGGTGATAAGAGAAGTAAGTATAACTTTAATTAGGACCCATAGCTGGTGTTTGATGTCTTAATTGGTGTGTTATTATTAATTAACAAAACACAAAAACAATACTTTGCCCGCTGTACCTTATTAGAATCAAAATTATCATACATAAAACAATCTTAGTATTAACACGAATGACAAATAATGGGGTTCAATTGCGTAATTCCGGCTTAGTGTTTACGACTCTGGGGAACTGTTAATCAAACTAGACACGTTGGTTTATGACTCGGTTAACATCAACCAGTCGTTTCATTTCATTAGTGTAGTTGTAAGATAGTGGTTACTATTTCTAATCGTGACATTAATTTAGTGCCAGGATACATTCGTCCGAATTAACATCATGTCAAATGCACAATTTGCTAAGGTTATTGTTATTGTCATTATCTACATTTTTCACAAAATCAAGACTAGTTAGTAAGTCAAATGTGTTATTTTGGAATGGAATCAAAAAATATGTCTTAAAGCAACACAATAAATGTATCATTTGAAACTCAATTTAAAATCTCAGTAAATGTACTAGGACAAAAAATCTCATTAAAAGAAAGGCTGATTAAACAAAAATTGTTTCATACTCAATACTTGGCACTGAAACACTCCTATGAAAAGTATTAATTACTTTCTTAAACTTAAAAACTTACCCAAGTAAAATTAATAGTAGAAAATAATTTAAATATCACATGTAAAATTATCAACGAAATGATTTCAACGAAATATTTACTCAAGCTAAAACAAACATGACATGAAGGTAAAATTAGTACGAAATGTGACAGAATTACAAAACCGTTAAATAACGATTCGCAAGTCAAAAATCACGTGAAACGTAAATAGCCGACGCTAAAGCTAGTAATTAAGTCGACGAACGCTTTACCAATTCTACTAATTAATTTTTGAACTCCATCCACGGTAGAACAACTCCGGAACTGCGAGCCAATTTAAAAGCATAATTATCGGATCACTGACCCATCGCTTTGGGATTTCTTTTTGTTTGAATTTAAAGCAAAAATTGCTCGGATATTTGAGTTAGTGAGCGTAAAGGCCTTTATAATTTACGTTACCATTTCACGTCGCGGCCGCCTTACATTTTTGTCTAGTCTATTTTATTAACATAAATTCGATTTAGGCTCTAAGTTAAGCGAGACGAATTTATTTTACTAAATTCAACGATTCTGCTTTTCGAATCCATAATTTATTTTCTTTGCAATTTAGTATTAGCGTCTGTTTTTGAAATTCTAAGAAAATTGCGATCACTTAATTCAACAATTGTACCAGACGTATGCAACTCCTTCTTTGTTATTACGATTATTCTAAGCTTCACTAAATTTTCGCATATAATTTTTCTTTTAAAATTTTCAGTTAATAATGTGACGTAGTGAAAAGAATACTGTAGTATTAAAATAAGCTCTACACGTTTGCTACGAACCAATTACAGCTTAAGAGTTTAAAGGTCTTCCAAGCAAAATTTACGTCCTGTTTGTTTTTAAGATATAGTCATAAAGATGTAATAGTAAGTGAGCACAGAAGGAGCTAAACACTTTTTAATTGAGTTATGTGTCATTATTACCTAATAACATGAATTGGTTTAACCCTAACATAATTTTTGTTTCAGAGTATATAATAAATTAGGTCTATAAAAAGTGATAATTATGACAAGCAATAATAAATTAAATTATAATGGGTTTAAGGGAGCTCGTTTTTAATTATTTATATAGTACAGTAACGATCATATCAAAACTATGGACATTCAGAAACAGCAGCTATGTCCACGGCTTGTGGATTATCTAACTATAGTGGGGGCGCGCCCTAACACTTCAGGGAAAGGACTAGCTCCCATACAGGTAATTAATGTTATATTCATATTTTATTGTATGAAAAAATATTGGCAAAATGTAAATGTTGTTTACGTTGCGCGATCGTATGCGATATACACAAGCCGCGACGCACACTGTCTTCCTTGTGACCCTATTCTCTATAACTCGCGAATATTATGGATTGCTTAGTTTCTTATAACACATAATACTTAAGTTTTGTTCTGTTTACCTAAACCACATTAGATTTACTTCGATACCTATAATCCAAACAAAAATTGCGAACCTCGTCGCCACTATTCGATATATCGTACTTTATATGGCCTCTCTACGTAAAAAAACTAGCCCAATCTACTATAATTACAAGTTTTCACTTAAAATATTGTTTTCTTATCGTCAAATATATAAAAACATGCTTTCACAATTGTGGCCGCAGCCCTTTTTTATGTCTCACTGCTGGGCACGGGTCTCTTCCCACAACCGGGGAAAGCCTGGAGCATACTCCGCTGAGAACTGGTTAGTGGCCAACCAGTATGTCGGATGTTTTCAAACCCCCAAATGGGCTCCAACGAGGTTTAACGACTGCTATCTGTCGATAACAACAGGCTTCCACAATTAAAGAACATTATTTAAACATGTTGTTATCAACAAGAAGTAATCAAGCGTTTGCTCTAGGCACCGGAACTGTTACGGCGGTACCCCTTAACCAACCACGATGACTTCCCGCTGCCACTGGACATGGTATACTTCTGCCAGCCAGAAGGCTGCGTGTCCGTCGGGCCGCGGCGACCCACCGCGCACGTCGCCACTAGAGATACCACTTCATTTGTATTCACCCTCACGGATAAGGACTCAGGTATATCCTTATTAAGAAACTACTAGCATATAATTATGTGTCTTTTTATAATTAGTTGTCGTTATGTGTTTATGGGTTGTTGTAAAGAGAAAGAGAGTTGTTATCTCGATGATACAACAGTAAATATTGATCCTTGTAAGGTGGTAGAATTTTGTGCCGTTTGACTCCAGAGGCACGACCGCTACACCTATTTCTGCTTTACAACAACTGTGTCTTAATGGCGGAGTGTGTTCTGCTGTGTGTTCTGATTTGAAAGGTGTGGTAACAGTAATACACTTAACCAAGGCGTTTCTACTTAGTCCTCAGGGGTAGGAACGCATTTGTAGTCGACCTAAGGGAAAACTTCTATTCTATTTAGGTTGATTACAGATGTCATCGGTGGCAGTTACCATCAGGTGAACTGCAAGCTCATTTGCTACCTCATTGTAAAAAAAAACTATTTTAAAGAAATTAACAGCAACTTCATAAATATTTTAAGGCGACATCTGGACAGCTCGTTTTATGTCATAACAATATACTCGATGCCTCTTAAGTAAATTAAATAAATATAAAGTCTGTAGAATATACCTATCTACTTGATAAGAGAAAATCGAATTTATTAATACACCGACGATATAATCCTTTTCATAGGCACAATCAATTATCGAGTAATTGGGTCAGGGATTCTCTTGAGATGTTCTTATATATTATCGTGTTAATCCAGTTAGGACGCCACCGTATTTTCTTTCATTACTTCTTACGGCAGCTTCTATTATTCTTCAAAGTTATTACGTGTTTTAGACATTGAGCCCAAGTATCCAATACTTTACTTCGTAATTATTGATAGTCCGTGACCTACATTGGAAAGTTCGAATTTGTTTTGCTTAATTCAAAGTTATCGAGTACAAACTTGTCGTGTCTACTCAAATATGACATTTAAAACACATTAATATATTCTTCCAAAACTATTTACATGGTTATGGTTTTCTCTGTTAAGTAGTAGGTGTAGAGAATATTAAGAATATACATTAAAATATTATCTACACCTACTACTTAACAGAGAAAATGTATGAGAAAATTCTATTTACCAACTATTTTAAAGACTACGTAAGCAACGGAGTGGGGCATAAAAGTACGATTAAGCTTTACTTTTTGGTGGACTGCAAGCTCTTTCGATGTTAAAAAACATATATAATCAGCTCAATGTACTATCGAATAAGAATTCGAAGCGGCAATAGCTTAATGAGCAGTGTATCGGTCTTACGATCGAGAGATCGTCGATTCGATCCTCACTCTCCCATTATTACTCTATTGACGTGAACCCACTCCTAAAAGTGCATTTCCACTACGGTTGTGCGAAGATGCGTAGCGAGGAATGTGTTTGTTAAGAACTAATAGGATAAGAACATTCTTGCACATCTCTGGTGGAAACGCAGCCTAATACAAGCTTTTGTTATTTGCTAGAAGGGTTAACAGAATTACCTTCCAGTCTCATCATCAGACCAGCTCAATGATACCCTAATAATCATAATTATGTCCTCGTTAACAAGAGAAATGACTGATGAATGATGATGATGATGAATTTTGATTGAACTTTGAGGTTTAAACCCTTGTTGGAATGGGTAAAATGAGGGTTTAAACCTAGTTTAAAAGTTAGATCTTGTTTTGTAATAAGACGGGATATGTTTGCTGTATTGACATCCTCGTAGTTTTTTTAACATGTTTTTATTTTAACATGCATATATTAGCTTGTGTTGTATCTATGTATGTATGTATGTAACGGAATCTTTGAACATGATTTTGACGCACTTTGAGGTGTCGGATTGATTTGAAACTTTGCATACTTAACAAAGACCAATGAGAATGCAGTATAATGGTACCATCGAGCTGGTCTGATGCTGGATTTGGAAGGTGGCTGGTGGAACCTTGGATTACCAGAACACAGCAGCACGAACACTGCTGTTATTAGGCAGAAATATGTATGATATCTCTAATTATTTGAGAAGAATACTTACTTTAAGGATTTTAGCTGAACCTCTAAATTTTTCTCTCATTTATCTTTCGCTTTATTTACTACCATGGGTAGCATATATTTATTAAACTACGGATATACGATCCGGATAGACTTAGGTTTATCCATTTGACGTGATATAAATAACTTGGGTAAATATGGATTCACGACCCATAACTAACTCTCGTTACTTAATTAACACCTCACTCGAGAAATGGGTTTTGGAGTGAGGTCGACGACCTCCCTTTATGAGTACCAAAGTAAAGTTGAGGTATCTGTCTCACAGTGACGAGATAAAAGTGCAGCATAACCTACTGCTGATACATAAAATTGGCCACAACCGAGGAAAGCCTGTTAAAATTCTCCGTCTATTTGCTTCAATTTTATTAATATAATTAGTGAATATAAATAGTTTCTGGAAGGTGGTAGAACATTTCATGTTTTGACTCCATGCCTATTTCTTCTAACTCCAGTGTACACACACAGTACAGCGTCTTATAACTCCAGTGTAAGGGAGAAAGATTTTTTCTTCGAAAATGTGTAGTTGCTTCACCGGCTGTGGTAAACCTAAGGAAGGACTAAAGCTACAGATGACGATTGACTGAGAAGGGTAGAGGACGAACTCCTAACCTTGGCCGAGGCCTTGGTCCGCCGTCTTACGACCTTACGGTTGACCCAACAGAAAGACTTATCCGAGACGATCCAACTTAGTTTTCAGATACCATGGACAGATCACTACATACAATACAGGGTGGTAGTATACGTATACGTTTACATATGTTTGCTACCTCTAAGTTGTAATGAAAAAGAAGTATCAGGCGTTGCAGAATATCATGAAAAGGAATATTTTTTTATGATTTTGAAGTTACAAACAAGCATGCAGTCGAACTGATAAGCTAGTAAGTGGTTACCTACTGTCATGGATATCTGTAGTCAAACTAAGACATAATCGAAGTTCTTTCTTAGGTCAACCACAAATGCGTTGCTACCTCTGAGGACTAAGTTGGAATGTCTCAGATAAGTATGTCTCTCTGACCACACCCTTCAAACCAGAACACAGCAGCACGAACACTGCTGTTAAAACTTGTTCAGCTACATAAAATTCGATTGTACATGCACAAAACAAAACTAATAATAACCAAATTATCATCGCCGATATCAAAAACCACATGTTGCACCGCACATGCAACTTTGATGATAGATAATTATAATTATTCACGGATTATGTTTCCTAATCACTCCATTATCAATGCAGATGTGTTTAGTTCGGTGGCATTAACAATACATTAGTGCTTACTGATTTAAATGGTCATAACCTGAATGAGCTATTCGGTAACGATGATTATCTCTAGCTAATAGCTCAGTAGCTCATAGTTCGGAACTATGGGCCTTTTTCATTTTTAATGTTGGTCTCTTAAGTATAACATTAACATTATTATTACCAATGGGATGTGTCGGTCTTACGATCGAGAGGTCGTGGGTTCGATCCTCACGCCCCCATTGCACTATTGACGTGAACCCACTCCT
>DWTF01000163.1:0-14741 GCA_018250225.1 Udranomia kikkawai
ATTACTAAATCTATGTAAAATATTTTGTTTAAAACATACGTACGTATATTATGGTTTTTAACTACTAAAATGACAATAGTTATTCCGTTGAATTGAGCTAAAGCTTGTATGAGCTTGTAGGAGTGGATTCACGCCAATAGTGCAATGGGGTGTGAGGATCGAACCCACGATCTCTATCGTAAGTTGTATGCTCGTTTGCTACCTCAAAATCATATAAAAATGTTATAATATAAATATGTTACACAGTGATGGAACGCCAGGAGGGTGATATAAAGAAGATTCAAAAGCTGCTATCAGACGCGGAGAGCATGTGGAAGGATCTGCCGCGGCTGGCTGACCTCAAGCGCGCCACTAACCACACTATTGAGAGCTTCGCCGACTTGCAGAAGAACATCAGCGATACTAGCGAAAAGTGTAAGTTCCTTTTGTATAGTATGTAATTGAAGTATTCAGAAGCAAAGGGACAAAGGCGCTTTTTTTATTGTGGATTGTGTAATGTGGTCATTTTTGCGTAAAAATTCACAATTAAATCATAGTATCCGTAATTCAATCCAAGTCTATAATAGTAAATGCGTCTGGAGACTGAACCTCTTTTACAGAACACCCTTGAAATTTAAATAATTTTGCTACTTAGTACTTACACTACGTTCGATTCGACCGTCTTCGTCCATGCAACAAATGCATCTGTTGTATCGGGGATTTTGTGATAAGGATAGTGAAAATTTTTACCAAACGTCTAAATTCGAGGAAGGTGACAATTCTATACGCGTTTCAGCTGTCCTCAAGGTAACGACTAAGCTGAGGGAAATGAACGAAAGACTAATGGCAACCAACGAGGATATTCAGCAGAGCCTTACGCAGGGCAACACCATGAGCGAGCGCGCTTACGGCGAGATCTCGCGTAATTACGAAACATTACGCCTTCAGGTAACCCGCATGTGAAGATTCTTTACGCGAATTAATTTACGTAGTTTCTGTTAATGACTTTTTTTATTGCATTCCGTTTATGAAGGACATATCGCAGTTTTTTTTTATTTTAATACGAAATGTACAAATATTCATATTTATAAATTTAACAATTTAATTACCAATTTACTTAAGAAAACTCACTTGAATTTTCGAGTACCATATGTAATTGAGCTAACCATACTCTTATTTTTTTAATACATTTAGTATTTCATAAATTTTAAAATTGTAAGCCAAAAATTGTATAATATGATAATAAAACCCTTTGACGCGGGGGCTGCTCCTCGCGGAAGCTAGTTCGTAAACATTCTACTAAACGTGTGAATTTGCAACTTCCAGTACATTTCTTTTCGGGCGCTAGCAAAAAAATAAGATATTCAAAGTGTGTCAACCACTTGAACGCGAAATCAATATCTACTCCACAGCTTGAAGAGGTTTCCAAGAACGAGCAAGTCATGCTTCAGACGGCAGATACCGTGATCTCCACAAAGAAGCTGGTAGAGTACGGAGTGCATCAAATATTGGTGGAAGTCGGTCAACTGATTATGAACCAGGGCAAGACCTTGAACAAGACTATGAGCGCCAGGTCTGTTCTCATTTGCAATGCTCAGGTTTTATGTTTTGTGTACGACCTATTTGCTTTCGTTTTGAATAGTAGAAGTAGGTAATGCTCGATTGGATTAATTGATTGAAATTGATTCGATCTTGAACGAAAAATGATTTCTATTGTGTATCTATTGACAATTTTAATAATTGTTATGTTAGGCACAGAACGGTGGCTCCATTTTAATTGTAGATGATTGTGTAGATTAAAGAATTTCTACGTGTCTTTGCGCGTAAATTATCATAACAGGAAAAAAATAGTCGTATGAGACTCTAACTTATTTTATCAACATGAGTAGTTACAAACTACATAAATGAATGTAGGTAGGTTATAGGTCACATTATACTTATAACTAATTTTAATAGCATGTAATGTATTATCGATGATCGAGCCGTATTTAATTTTAATTTCAGATTTGGTTCAAATTCAAACTTATTGTAATTTGTAAAAATGTAGAAAATACGAGTCACGTATCTTCTGGATTTAGATATTTAATGGATTTTATTTATTGTCCGTCTCTTGATATAAATAAGCGAATATTTTTAGATTTTTTTGTATATATCCAAAGTACATATTATGCATTAATAAGTCTAATTAAACTATTTTTTTCCTTGTTGACTATCTATCAAATTAGGGCACCTGTAATAGTAGATTAGTTTTAATTTTATAATTAAATAAGTTTATTTTTATGGCAAATACTTATACCTATCTACGTTCAGGAATAATGTGAAAAGAAGCCTTAAAATCGTTAGCGAAATCGAGATATTTATTTTATTTGCTGGAATAACTTAAACATTTTTATCACTATATTTTAACAAGTTATCTCCATTTTGTCCAAGAGTCCCCTCCCTTTACCATATTTAATGTAAAATTTAAAATGTATTGTATTCGTGTACTTACTTGGCAACGAACTTTTTAATTATTATTAAATGGTACGATTGATGGAACAGATTCGACGGCATGGAAGCGACGATCGCGGACAACCACTCGTTCGCGCTGCAGAACATGAGCGGCAAGTTCGAGGCGGAGATGGCGCAGGTGTGGCGCCAGATCGGCGTCATGTACCAGCAGCTCACCGCCAGCAAGGGCTCGCTCGACAAGCTCAATGTGAGTTATTGCCGAATTTCTTACTGTACTTACACACCACGGACTATAATTTTTCTCCGTGCTTTTGTTTGCTGTTATGCCACCGTTTAAAAGGTTGTAGAACCTTTTACGTTTCTACAACTGACTCTGGAGGCACCACCGCCACACCTATTGCCTTATAATAGCAGTGCTCGTGCTGCTGTGTTCTGGTTTGAAGGGTGTTGTCAAGGAGAGATACTTAACCGAGATGTTCCTACTTAGACCTCAGGGGTAGCAACGCATTTGTAGTTGACAAAAAATAACTTCGATCTCGTCTTCGGTTGACTACAGATGTCCATGGGCGGCAGTGACCACTTACCATCATGGACTGCATGCTCGTATGCTACCTTAAAATCATAATAAATAGTTACACCGCTCTTGACTAGCTCAATGTGAGTTACTGCGAACTTATGTAGGTATACCTCTTTTGATAAGCTCAATATTAGGCGTTGACCTAATAGAGCGCGATTACGCGATCATCGCGCGGGCAATAATGATAAAATAGATGCGAATAATAATAAAATAGAGCATTTTAGTCGTGTATCGCGCGAATCCGAATTAGGACACCTTTTCTACATCCATTTTTGATCGCGAATACCTACGACTAAAATTTGCGGGAACTTGTGACTATCGCATAGTCGCGTTCTATTAGGACAACGCTTTAGTAAGGACTTCGTTAACACTTGCAAGACCTCTCTTGACACGCTCAGATGTAAGTTACTGAGGACTTCCTACTGAGGCTTAGGCGACTTTAAGCTGAGACACGTTTATACTTTGAACACACGCGGGATTAGCTTTCATGCATGAACTTATAATTATCATAAAAGTAAGTATTAGTGTGATAGCAAATAAAACAATTTATCGATCACGGAGCCCACGGAGTATAACAATCGTAAACAAAAAGTACGAAATATTATTTATGTAACCTGATTTTAAGTGTGTCGCCAGTGTCGTGATAAATCATATCAGTAGATTTCACATTATTTTACCCAATTATAACCGGAAAATAAGTAAATAAAAGCTAAAATTTGTGTATGTGTATGTTTGTAATATGTCTATTCACTCGTATGGGTCTCGCTTGCGTGAACAAATTCGCATGACAACAAAGCGCCCTCAAGGGATTTTAAGCCTTAATTCATTATGGATCCGCAGTACAAAAACCGTCCGAACGTTCATAATACTTACATAAAATATAAATTTCAGCGCGGAATGTCCTTTCGTTAATTGTGATTGTATAAAATATTGATGTATATGAATATTTATTCTGTGATTTATCTGTCGACTTTTGCCATACTTTGTTGCTATTATCGCGTATCAACGTCGCAAAACTCAATTCGTGCTTCTCTTCGTTTTCGGGTTCAATTTGAGCCGAATATGTCAATTGTTAGATGATAATGAGATCTTTCTGTTAAACGTCAGTCAATTGTCAGTTTTACTTACAAAATTGCATCGGCCGCATCTGGAGGCACGGTACTCCCTCCACCAAGTCGATAAATACCTATTACTCGGAAATTACTAAACAATTCCCAAATATTGAATCGTTAAGTTAGTACATATTCATTTCTTCGTACATACATTTGAATAAGTAATTATAATGACCGCTAACTTGATATGTATCTACAGGACCGAATGCTGCAATACTTTAATGACAGTTCTACCACGATGGACAGCATGAACGGCAAGGTACGTTGCAAACTAAACTTTATGGTATTGTTTTAAGAGTGTGGTTTTAACTAAATCGTTTTCCCAGGTGGGCACAATAACGGCACGCATGCTTCAAGTGGACGACAATTTGAATTATTTGCTGGGAAGGCTGTCGCTGGTCACGCAGGAGTTTGGGCAAATTAAAACCGGACTTGGCGAAGCGTTGGAGAAAGCGAAGAGTAGTTTGCATGAAGTTCAGGAGAAGATTGAAGGTTTGTTAAGCCCCTCTTTGTTGTAACCCAAGACCTAAGTCTCGTGCTGTTATAAACCAAGCCTCTTCTTTGTTGTAAACTAAGTCACTCTTTTGTTGGAATCCAAGCCCCAAGTTTTGTCGTAAACCAAGCCACCTTTTTGTTGTAAACCAATTCCCCTCATTTGTTGTAAACCATGCCCACTCTTTTGTTGTAAACTCTGATATCTGAAAATGAAAAATGGACTAACGCCATACTACCTCTCGCATTACCTTATTTCCAATTAGTACTAATACATAGTAGGATAGGATATTATAAGAGATGAAGTCTACATTTTATTCGCAGACATTATTTCACGTTTTTCCTCTCAGGTGATACTTACATCTGTTGCGCCGTTTGATGATACTTCTCGTATAGTATTATGAAGATCAATCGACAGCTCGAGGCTCATAGACGAGTGATTTCTATGTATGCTTATATGTTAATAAGTAGTATTGAGGGTTGATAAGTTGAAATTGCAGTTCTTAGTTTTGTCTTTAGTTTGTTTCCAGATTCCTTACTTAACCTGCAATTTCTAGAATGCAATCAAGATATGGCATAATATGTATTCATATTATGATCTTCATTAAATTTTAATGTATTCCTTTTTTCTAAAGTTATTGTCAGGATGTAACCTTTATGATAGCATTAAGTTAACTGATAGCACTTTAGTTTTACATAAACTTAGACATAAAGTTGAACTCAATGATAAAAATCTCGTTAAAATACGACCATTTTGTTCTTTTCACGACTTTCACGAAGAATGCTGAATATTTTAATTTGTGAAGTGTCGCAGAGCACCTATTAAAATTAATGGAATACTGAATGTACAAAACGGGACTTGTGTGTTTTAACTACAATAATGTTTAACATGATTTCAGGGTAATAGTCGTGTGTTGGCCTTTGTTAATTATAAGCTTTCTTTACAGATAAAGGTCCCGGCCCCCACAAAGCAGAGGATTAACGGAGCGGGGACACTTAAACATAATTAATACCAAATCACGTAGATCTAATACACTTAAGCAACTTAGGAATAAGCTTACCATAGCTCTTTATACCCGACTGAACATTAGGATGCGTAAGTAAATAAAACTCTTACAATATTAACTTTTGCAAATATTTAATCTCTTTTATAATTGTGGATCTATAATATTTATATTGTACAAGTTATTATGATACAATTAAATTTTATCGTGACATCCCGATGTCACTGGGAGAGCGTAAACTCAACAATGTACAACAGACGAGGTTTCTATAAGAAAACGGTGAATCAATCAACTGTACAACCATAATAATATTGATATCGTTCATTAAATATTGATCTTAAATAATATACACACAAATTATTTGTCTCCGACTTGTTAATATTTCATATTTCTGATTACAACCTCATTTTCCTATGTGCAATATCAATAACAAAGTAATTACCTATACCGATAAACAATTACGTTAAAAATTCGTGCACATATTAGTGAATTTGTTATTGTAATAATAATTATATACTTTAAATTGTGAAAACACTCAATGCAATATACGAAGGATAATCCAAAACAAGTTGTTTTTTTTTTGTTACATGGTCTGCTATTTGTGTCCTTGGTACATTTAGTAACGGATCAGTTAAAAATCTATTTTTGGTCGTTCATGCCAAATGAATGATATCAATTGTAAATTCACACGAACACAAGATCTGATTCAATAAGAAACAAGAAATCCTGCAAGAAAAGATATCAGTTTTGGCACGTCATCCATAATATTAGACATATTTATAACTGGTAATTGTAAAAATAGTGTTAATATTCTTGCATTGGAATGTATTCATACAGTCGATTCGTTAATTAATTTATTAAATATATTTAAGGAATAATGCCCTTACCCACTTAGGGACGCGTCTCATTTTGTTCTTAACATTACAAAAACAGATTTTTAACTTAAAAATACATAATTAAAAACAATGGTTCTTAGATCGTACATAAATAGTAGCACGACTTGGAACAAAGAATCACTTATAGGTATAATCTAACACATTCGTTGTCACTAACAGCCTGGAACGGGACTAAAGCTAACTCAATCGGACCAACTCAACCCCGGAAACGACTCCAAAGTAAGGAATGCTCGAATAACGCAAACCAATCGATTCAACTCATTACTATCGTATATTATTCCTTGCCTATTTATTTATAAGGTACACGTTTTAATACAAACCTATAAGAATTGACAATAACGCGCAAAAACAATATTGTATTAAATCTAAATATTCCCAAGAGGCATAATATATTCTCAATGGCAGTGGCATACCTAACACCCATACACAAATAGCACTTGAACAATTTTTACATACGAACCGCTATATGTACACGGATAAATGTACATACTATATTAATGCAAAAAATATTTACAAAACCCTAATCAATATCGTTAAAAAGCACTTATTAACCATCCTTCGACCGACTCCCCAAATTCTATCCGAAAGAGTAAAGTACCCAATAGGAAAATTAAGTGATACGTAAATTGTGCAAAACTAGTGAAAAAATATCCAAGCATAAGGCATTGTAGTATAGACGTGTATAATAATAAATTCAAATGTATAATTATATAGCGCCTGGCCGTAATTACAACGATAGAGGTGTTCTAGACGTGATAATGCGTGTTAAACAACTCAACATGGTATATTACAAAGTGACTAAGTATATCAAAAGGCAGAGTATGAACGTACAAGAAGCTCCCTAACGGCTCGTTCCCACGACCACGGGGCGTCTGTTTTGACGGACCGTCATATGACGGACGCGGTTTATATTTGACGAACACACATAACGAAAAAATATATGAAATTAAGACTTCTGGCCAATTTAATGCCAACAAACTGACTTGTAGGTCGCTTTCTATACACAATCTGACCGATGTTAGATATTTAACAGATACGAGGGAATATTTCTTTACAAATAGTTTGATCCCAAGAGTCGGCAAACCTCTCTGTACACATTTCATACGATACTTTATCGAAGCCCCTTGGAAACAGTATTCCTCCATTCCTATTCAGTGTTAGGATATCTTTGTTTATCAGGTCAGTATTATGTTATTTCCGTGTTAGAATTTATTGGCAGCCTGTGTCAGTCCACGGTTGGGCATAGGCTTCTCCCCAAGGTGCGCCACTGAGCTCGAATATCGGCCCTTCGCATCCCATTGGTTCTCGTTGGGTTATACACTTCTATTTTTAATTAACGGTAAAAAAAATATGACGATATCTATTGCTTTTACTGATCACGTCTGTGAAATAAAAAGTTAAAAATCTGTGCTCCCAAACTTATCCCGAAAAATAATTGGTAAACGAATAAATACGTACAAAGTTACCACGCGTGAGTTGATAAAATAAATTTTATACGTACGTTGTCCATGATTTTATGTCGATTTCCTAGAATTTCAGATTGTAATAACTTTGCCAGTTTAAAGTAAATAAAAATGTTGATAGCACATTTGCAACATCTTGTCCGCCCTTCATTGGCCGACATAATTTTACCGGTAAATTAAAAAATAGAGGTGTATAAATACCTAATTCTCTAAGCGTCTATACAGACGACCCGTCGTAGTGGGAAGAGCCCTAAGTGTAAGTCTAGTCGTCCATGAGACGAACGGTCCATGTCTGTGACATCTACTGAGTACAAAACGACGCTCATTGTGCGTGTCATCCGCCCCACCTAGCCTTCTGCTTTTCGTGACCCACATCGACCTCAAACTAACCTCAACTTCAACCTCAACTATTGTAATACCTCTACTTACGCGAACTCGGAGTTAGGGGCATTTCAGTTTTTAGGGGAGTTTTTAGTGGGTGAAAATCCCACATAACCCGGTATCGGTCCCACGATATCAGGTGCCTTTGAAAGATTTTTCCCGCGTAAAATATATAAAATAATTCAACTTAGTGTTCCAATAATAATTTATGACCTTAGTAACTAGTTAACTTTTTTCTTTTTGAATTGTTGATATTCTGATGGCAATTTCTTTAATCCAATTCTTAGTGCAAAGACATGTAATGCAAATTGTGTAATGCAACATACAAAACAAACCTCCGTGGCCTACAGTTGTTATTGTTAGGTTGTAACGTTTTTCCAACAATAAACAAAACATAAAAATATGATCCATGCTGTCTTTACAACACTACAGTTTTGTAAAATTAGAATTACTTTCATCCTTATTTGATCTGAATTGAATAAATCACAAAGGGCTGTGTAGATAAGCGCATAAATTACATTTGCAATGACATATTTTTCAGTTCAAGGCTACTACTCTTTTTATTTTTGTCCATTGTGGAATGTGAGTACAATACAATTATACATAATTAGATAACTTTAAAAACCGAATAATGACATCGTCATCGCTAATTATATTATAATGAACTGATTTTTGCATGAATACTTGATTGGAACTTATTAAAATAAACTCGCAATAGCTTCGTTCATTATTTGGAATGGTTTCTTTCGTAGCTTGATATCATTCAATAACTACGTGTAATAAACGATATGACACGACATTATCAGTCTCTCGAGATTGATTATGCAATGTCGGCCATTTTTATGAGTACCGCCAGAACCGATAAAAGAGGTCATTCGGTTTGTTTACCCTCTACACTGGACGTTTGCAATTTCCATTACTTAATGTGGGTCACGAAAAGCGGAATTCAAACCGGTTTTCCTGCGAAAATCCAATAAAATTCGGCTTCGACCTTCCCGCAGTCAGCACCGACACTAAATAAACGAACACCCGTTCTAATATTTATAATATTTATTTATCCCTTAATTCTCATGTGTAATTGTGCAGTAAAAATCTCAATGGGGCAAACGAATCGTCTCAATAGTAAAGTGTGAACACGTGCCGGCAGATCACTCCGATAATAGTTTAACCGTCGTGAATACAATAGTACATTACCCGTAGAAAGGTCCTTCCGTATTATAAATTAGTCTCACTACATCTCAATTCATATAAAATGACACCCTCTACCAGTTATGCCGTTTAATCTATATTATCGCTATCGTTAATCCTAGGTCGCCAAAGGATTTGTCTTTCAAGCCACTATCGATATATTTTATTACATTATCTAAGCGATACAAATGTGGCCGGATATAAAGGTGATGTACGCATACCCTAATACCGATCACATATACCGAGTACATTAATCCCAAAGTTACACTAATTTGTTTCATGTGATGGAACTTACATAGGAAGACACGAATATACAACAATATTCCCTGAGCGTACACACATCGCAAACGAAACCACGCCCCCGCGTAACGCAACACTCATCGTAACGAGGAAATTATTAAAATACGATTGTATACGTTGATCGCTTTCACACGACGGAGACAAGGCGTGAGCGAACCGAGGGACAGACGTGGATGGAAGGAAGGAGCCACCGACTCCGCGTCCGCGCAACAGATACATGACCACCCCATAAATCCGAGGCACTTACATGACCTTAACATTAATGATATTCTACTACATACTAGTGGTACCAAATGTTAGCTCATTGTCGCCCCGCGAGGGACCCGTTGATACAACGGGCGTGACACGTTTAAAGCTATGGACATGTTTCACATACTAACCTTTATTAAAATCTAGCCTAACACGGAGAGAGAAGGGAGCTATCGTAGACGTACAAAGTACTTAACTATTAACCTATTCACGGTTCTTAAAACTTACGCGAACTGACCGTCGAGCGGTGCGATTACGTACAAACTCGGTGTAATAAAATGGGTGTTCGACTTCATAAAAACGTCTAACGTCGTGTCGTGTTAAAAAATATAGTGTCTCCGGTGATCCTCGAAAAATCTGAACGAGTGCAATAATAGTGAAAGTAGTCGTACTGTAGAAATGAATCCGCTCGGAACCGAACTCTCCTAACGTTACAAATAATTCATGGTAAAACAGGTGTCACATCATCCTTCATCGAGCACCACATTCGTACTACGAAGCGGATGGCCACAAGTAGTCAACGTCCACGCGTGATCTATGTACATATCGACAAGTTGCTATAACAAAACAACAATTACTCATTATGTATACTTTAAAATTGTTGCACATCCTTATGTACAAATTTAACGGGTTCAGTTACTTCTCACCGAACATAACATCAATAGGGATTCTTTAGTTCCCGCATGGCACTTCATACATGTCCCGAGTAAAGGAGATTATTTAAAGCTGATTTTGTTCATCAATTCCTATAAATATTATATTACATTTAATTACCCCACAGTCGTGTAGCACTTTGCTCTGACTATATCATGGTTAACATTTTAAAAAAATTACATCTAGTGTGAAAACCGAACTGGAACATAATGGTTAATCCATGCAACGCTCACCGGTCCGGATGGAGAACCGGACGGGCAGCAACAG
Organism: Udranomia kikkawai; assembly: GCA_018250225.1. Taxonomy (NCBI): domain Eukaryota; kingdom Metazoa; phylum Arthropoda; class Insecta; order Lepidoptera; family Hesperiidae; genus Udranomia; species Udranomia kikkawai. The sequence goes on from DWTF01000163.1 coordinate 11,014, forward strand.
ACTGGCCCGTCCGGCATAAACGTGCCCGGACCGGAGCCGCACCCACCCACAACATGCATCCACATAGCGGACACGAATCGACCCGAAGTGCCATGAAGGGTATTACAAAATATTATCTTATGTACATATTGTCGCAAAGATAAGAGTTAGAACTAACATCTAGGTTAGGTGTGGATATAAAAGGTGCTTCGCGGGGTTTACCTCCGCGTGCTCTTGGAGGAGGGGCGCGAGTGAGACTGCGTGTGGGGGGTCGCGCCCCCCCCCCGCTCCTAACTGGAGCACGAGGCGGCCGACACCGGCGACAGCGGGGAGTCCCGCGGGCAGCCCGACAGCGTCACCACCACCTGCGGGGACGCTACTGTTAGTCCTGTTGCCGACTAGACCAGACAAGGAGTAGCTGATTGGACGGTCCACTACTCTGGTTAGCAACCCGGATGAATACTTTTTTTAACATTGTCACTGAGGGGACACACTCTTAGTCCTATTGCCAACTAAGTAGGACAAAGAGTAGCTGATTGGTCGATCCACTATAACCACTTTTGATCAGCAACCCGGATGAATGAATACTTTTTTTTTATGACTGTGAGGTAGCAAATGAGCGTGCTGTCCACTAGATGACGAGTGCTCACTACCGCTCATGGACATCTATTGTCAACCTAAGACAGGATCAAAGTTCTTTCTTAGGTCAACTTCAAATGCGTTGCTACCCCTAAGGACTAAGTTGGAATGCCTCAATTAAGTATGTCTCACTGACCACACCTGTTCGCCTCAAAGATTAAAAGATTTAACAGGTACAATCCATATAATTAGCAAAAAATTATAAAGTTGTGTAATTTGCTACTTATCAAAACATTTAAAAATTATTATCTACAATGAGATTGTGTGTTCTCCATATTAAATTTTCAAAAATTATCGACACATAGTGATAAAACGCTAGCTGGCATGATAAGGAGTCATTAGACTTACAAGCACTCTCTAAAGCTTCTACAATAAAATGAATAACACCGCTGAGGGGCATTGAGTGCTACAAAATTGTGCCACTGACCCGACTCAATAAGATGGAAAGATAGGACTTATTATATTAAAAAGAAGACTCTTCTCACCTCAATGAGATTAGAAGCCTTTTTAAAAGTCACTCTACTAATATAATGCCTTCAAAAATATTCTGTAGCCAACTAATTAGGTCATTATTAAATTAAATACATAAACATTAAGACAAACATTAAACAAAGATTAAAGTTGATCAAAGATTGAAGTATGTAGGTAATATTTGATATCAAAGTGCAAAAACTAGGACATCCTCTAAACAAACTGATATTATAAATTCAGCATAAACTATTATAATTAGTTGGTATATAATATTTTAGACATAACATAATAGTGAGCTATGAATGGCAAAAGTAAGAAGCATTTATAAGATAATATTGTAGATAATCTTTAGATGCGTTTTCATCAGAGAATTTGGGTCTATCAAATATTTTAATACTTGCATAATTTTTTTTGATATATCCAGTTAACAGTACAGTATTTGAATCAGAAAATATATTTACCTTTCGGCTGCCTGCGTGATTTCTATGTTCACATAGCCACACACCCTGCCATGTGCCTAAGTTTAACTTCCCGTCCGTAATTGGGATTGTTAGTGAGGAACCCAAAAAGCAGGCTTTCACGTGAGCAGGCTGTGGTGAAAAGAAATATATTAATGAAAACTTATATAGATTTAACTCTACAAATTTTAAAATTGCATGAACACTATGGTATATGAGATAAAAAATTTAGTATAGTTTTGTTTATAAAACTGTTTTTGAAGCAATTTTATCCTAGCTTAAATGTAAACCATGAAATGAAACAGCTATGCTATGCTAGCTTTTTTTTAAGACATAGAAATGAATTATTTGAACAGTGCATATAACATCACACATAAACATAAAACTTTAAATGAATCTAGTTACACAACAAAATCTATATAAATTAATAAGTCAAAGTGTTTGCTATTGTGTTTTCATTACTTTTGAAACCACATCATAATGTCTTAATGCTAATGATATGGCTTTATTATCATACTTAGACAACCTTGGTATTGTAAGGGTTTAACATTTCTCAATAAATACCATGATTACTTATGAGTAATAACTTAAAGTTGTTTATATAGCTAATGCACTGGATACATAAGAGTTCATCTGATGCATTTACACTGTTTATTAGCATTCAATTATATATGTAAATGTGAATAGTCCAAGTATAAGTAATTATACATAATATAAAATGAGTAAAACAAGTATTATAATTCAGAAGACACTCATTAGCAGTAGCAACCTTGTTCATTTAACATTCATATGATAATTATCTGCATGTGCATGAAACAACACACTGATAACCTAATGTATCATGACAATACTATGAGAGTTAATATTATCTTAGTGTGTTCTATTGCAACCACTTTATATATCAAATAGCAATCAAATGCTTGGAATCTGTTGATAAACACTCAATGACCAAACAAAACAACTCATAAATTACTTGTCTGTCACTGACATAAACAATTGAGAGGTAATAACGAAACAATTGAACGACTTGATTGCAATTACGTGATTTCAAACACATTTGGAACGTTAGAAATCGTTAACTCACCATGTCGTCGGGACCCTCGCACGAGTGTCTGTACGGGAGGCCTTCTGGCACTATTTTGTTGAGCATCATTTCCATATCGTCTCTCACGTCTGGGTCCCAACTCTCGTTTAGTGCAAGACTGGCCGATGTGTGCATTACTGAAAACAATATTTACGATAGATCAGCTGTGTGACTAAGCTGCAACTCGTTAGTCATTCAGACATCAAGAAATGTACTGCAAGCGACCGTTGACGCGCAACCGGTGCGGGGACGTTATGGGGTTGAAAATCACAGGTGAAACGGGGTGCAGCATCGGCGGCAAGACCGAGTCGCTGGTACTCACTCTGGATGTGGCAGAGGCCGACCGCGAACTGAGATAGCTCCGGCACCTGTTTCAGGATCTCCTCGGTAACCAAATGCACGCCTCGGTGTTGCGGCCTCAAATTCAGCTTCCGTTGAAACCACGCGGATCCAATCTGAATTCCTCGGTTCGAGGCCATGTTTAATTTTTAAAAACGCTACAGAGTGACCGCAAGAACACAAACGATCTTACACAACATCACTTAGAACAGCCTTTACACGAATTAAACCACAATTATCATAAATGATGCATCTTCGATCTTAAATAGTAATAAATATATCGGAGGTTATAGGACAGATTCGACACCCTATTTTCTGCGGGAAGGTGAAACAGCCTTCAAACGAAAGAGAAAAACGATCGAACGTATGTTGTCATCACAAAAAAAAACATCAACTGTGTACTTGTTCATTCATAAATTCATCGTTGACATTTTAGTGTTATTTGCAAAATTATACAGAAACCTATTACTATAGTAAGTAATCATAATTAAAACACAATTTTCATCTAATTATAAAATCTAGTGCAGTTTTTATTGCCATTTAGGATTGAAATGACACAAAACCTGTCTTTAATCTCTAATTTTGCGAGAAATGGTAAATATTAAGTTAAATACTCAATTACGGTTCATCTACAAAATTAAAAATATATTTATTGACCATTTTGTTTAAAGTCAATTGGTTCGCTAGATTAAAAAATAATATTTAATAGCAACACTGAAATACTGCAAGGGACCCCCGCGAAAATTTAAAATTTCTTC
>DWTF01000164.1:0-14741 GCA_018250225.1 Udranomia kikkawai
CTATATTTTTTATGATTATTTCAATAAATTGTTTAGTTAACATATTTTAATTTGACAATAGTGTTACGTACTTAAGCGACTTTAATTTAATATTTATTTAGAAAATTCTCTATGAATATATAATATGTATTAACCAAATGTTAATAATTAAAAACACAATTTATTTCCATGAATAATTACTCTTAGTTATAAAAGTCTATGTTACATTTTTAAAAATATGATCAAAAATATGAAGTTACGACAGAGTACTACACTTAGCCAATTTTAAAATAGGTCCATGGGTGCAGGTGAACTGCTCGTTTGCTATCACAATGACAAAAAATACGAAGAAATATCATCAACCATGACAATATGTATGCCCGCGCGTACGCATACCACGTACGCCTGTGTACGAACGGTACGTATGTATTTCATACGCACGTGCTGTCCTTGGCAGAAGACTAATAATAGTTACAACTCTTTATGAGTTTTGGCGGCAAACGACATGCGTAGCGGCCATCATGCCTAGAATACTAACCTATTCATACGTATTTATACATACCTGTTTGTTGTTTGAAGACTTCTGAACTTCGCTTAAGTACTGTTCACTACTACTACTGTACTATTTTAGGTTCATTCATTGTTCATTATTTTAGTGCAGATAGAGTATTTCTGTAACTCATTACGTTATTAAGACTTGATCAATTTGGTACACCATTCTCTGGGGAGTTAGCAAGTCATCTAAATTTAATCTGAAAAGTTATTGTTGTTATTAAACTAAATCATAAAATATCTGTACGAGATTATTTTTTATGTTTGTTTATGAATAGGTATGAAATGTAGCTTGAATTGTAATATACAGTAAAGATGAATAATATATATAATTATTTGTAGTTCACTTAATTATAAGGTTTTTGACAAAACTATTGCGCTCTATATTTATGTGCTTATGAATGTTATTTTAATAGGATGTATTTTTGAATCTGAGGCGTTTATTTTCTTGCTATGTTAACTTATGTGTATCAATTTAATTTATGTGGTATATTTGCCTATCTTTGTATAAATATTTATGTCAATTTGAGATAATGAATTTATTTGTCAATTAAAATTTGCACAGAAGCTTCTAGTTGTTTGTATTTATAAATCGATTTATTGTTAAGAGGCCAACCAATAAAACCCTACAAAAATATTCTGTTACTAACAGAAGTCAACACGACTTGAAAATAAATAATTGTGCTCCTCTTATATAACGCACTGTGCACGAAAAACCTAAGATAAACATTCAATTACAATTAGAATTGGAAATATATAAATCAACGCGAGACAGGATCGAAACATAAATGCAATGGTAAAATAGGCCCACACCTTTCAAACCCGGATGCAGCAGCAATAATATTGCTGTTATTTGGCACTTAGGTATGGCAGTGGCGTGGCAGGAACCTCTTCTTCTACCTACTTCTAGCTTCTACTATTATTAACTTCGGAAACAATTACTGCTCCAATGTCTACTGTCTCACGTATCGCGTGATCAAGCACTTCACATAACCAAAAAATACTTATGAAAATTTCATTCATAACTAAATGACAATACCACTTTAATCGTACATATTGTACCGCGTTTGCGTCTAAAACTAGCGGCAAACATTAAAACGTAGCCGCAGTTGGTCTGCATATCAATGATTGCTACGTCGTCGGTGAGTATTCAAATGATACATTTTATCTCGTACGCGCACAGCGCCGTAACAATGGAGAGATTGCCGATAACGCGCACACGCGTAGAAGAGATTATTGAGATATGGAGATATTTTGTAGCGTACATTTCGGTACAACGCGCAGCGCTGGTTTGATGTACCGAGCTTTTTTGCTATAGAAAAGATGCTGTCGTCTTTAGATGGGTAGTATACTTGAGTTTAGGTATTTAGTTAAGCCAAATAACTGTGTTTTGTTATTACTAATAGATATACTTGTATCTACTACAATTCGACAAATCCTACGTGCTACATACCGGTGCTACATACCGTGCTTTATATGACGAGGATAGAATATTTACTATTGATGTGCAGTACACGGCTTGCTTAAAGAAAATGGAACAGTACATTAACGATGTCGATATTTCTCATTTCAATTGTTGACGTTTTCAATCAGACCAAGAGCAACAGAACATTCGTTGTCTACGACAAAGTATACGTTTGTACTGTATGTATACCTTAACTTACGCTACAATATACTAGATACTAATAGAATGTTAAAGTTTCATCCTGCTACTTGTACTAAGGTAGGTAGTAAGTAGTACTTTATGTTAAGGTATACGAAAACAAAAGTCCTATGCATATCCGAACGCATTGCAAAGACATATGGATCTAATCGATTTGACCTACACGTAAACAAGGTACGATCGATCACCACTGCGAGATTGTTGCAATCCGCGCAGGTGCGTATGCGTACACAGTTTGAATGACTAAACACATTAGTAATTGTTTAAATAGGTATTCGTTAGATGTGGACCATGTTTTGTTAGCCTAGGGCAAGTAATTCCATTTAGTTTTATATTTGACACGTTCATTTGTAGTAAACTTATCCTTTAAATTATCCTTCTCGAGCCAATTTTTATAACATTAATGTAGGAAACTAGTCACCGATTCAGAATTAACCTCTTAGGACCAAAGTTGGTACATTTCTTTTAATGATTTTTATAATATTATTGTAGGTGTTGTGGTGGTATACTTCTAAAGTCGAACCACAAAAAGTTTTGTCACGAAAGCGCTATAAGGGCGCGTTCAAACTTTATGCACCGTCAGTTATAAACTGCGTCTGAGCGTTACTGTTTTTCCGTTGATTTTTCCTTTTGTTCACACTGAACTAACAATATACGTGCTATAAGCATCCTATTACATCTATTTTATGTTGCTAAAGTCTAATTAAGCCAATCATTTTACTGCCCATTACTTTAAAAAAATGTCTTATAGAACTCTTTTCTAAGGAAAGAGTATTGACATTTTCACGACCACATTTTTTCACGTTCATTTAAAAACGGTTTAAGAATAAATTACTTAATCTATTTTAAGTTCCATTATTTTATACTTTGACTGGCCTGGTACTTTTTTTTCTTGATGTTTTAGATGAAATCATTATTTAGTAAATTATATATCGACCACAGTGCTCATCTAAAAGAATAATTTGGAGCCGCGTTAAATTATCCACGTTATTATACATATTACCAACCGCTCGATCTATAGTATAATCAAAGAAAGTAGTTACCTACCTACTGAGTGAAAAAAATAAAATCCGATCCCATTTTTCCATTTCACTGTTTCGTAAACAAAGCACCCGTAAACCAGTTTTTTACACTTTATAGCACGTAGTCATCAAAGAACAGAGAACTTTCACGTTCAAACAAGAATAAAAGGGAGATAGTAAAAAGTAAAAACTATAAAGCGATAGGCTGGTGGAGTGCGCAGTGCCTCGTAATAGCAGGCTTCGAGGTAACGTCTGCGGCTGCGGCGTGCGTCATTGCGACTAGTGCGGATCTTTGCCCAGTACATTGCTGGGGTAAAAACACAGATGACATATGATGCGTAATGATGATATATGATGTTACCTTTGCTAGTAGGATCAAAATTGAAAAACATCTAAGAGCTAATTTCGTTGATAGATTTAGGAAACCATCGTCAACAATGATTCACATAAATTGTAGCGGGTTTTTTTCTAGCCATTTGAGTCAATAGTTAATACGAAGAGTTCTGCCTAGACGATTATGACATAAAGTTTTATCAAACGGCCATTTAATACAGTTATCCAACTTATAGACAAAAGGAGCCGCACGCGTGAAATCGTTTACATAAAATCAAAGCAGCAACGCGAGCCGCATTCGACGCAGAACGCAGACCGCAGCCGCAAACCGCATCTCGAAGTTGCCGTAATGATGCGGTCGGCGTAATAGCCGCGCAGTCGTTCACCTCACAGCAGTCAGTTTCTTCATGGCTTCAATAAAATATGGAGCATTTTTGCCCATGACATGGCTTCCAAGTCATTCGGGACTGCAAGCTTGCGAGAGATAGGTAAGTAGATAATGATGGAATAGTGATGATGAAGGATTCTAAGGACCTAGTCACCATTTGTCTATGATCCACCCTACGCAAGACAAGTTTAAAATGCTATCTGGAAATGCTAGCAACATGGTACATCATCAAGCATCGATTGCAGCGGCAACGCACATAAGCAACTCGAAAAATATGAATCAGATTAACAGAAAACCGGAACCATAAATGCCAACTAGCTAAAAAGTATTAAAATTACAAAGAAACAAAAAACATGTAAAGTACGAGTACTTAAATAAAAGCGCAACATTAATATGATATCTCCGTGTAATTTATGACCAGTAATACGCTCAGCTGTGCATACCAAATTTGGCTTAATAAACTTTCAAAGCCGTCAATTCCCTTACATCAGTTTTTGTAAGTAGCAAAACTACTACCAGTTTTAGGCCAAATTGCAATTACTGAAGACCTGCTACGAAATGTCAAAGTTTGTTAAGTTTACAAACGAACTTTATGACGCAAGTTCCATTCGTTTCCAATTTTGCTGTTAGGAAATTGCATCCAGAATTTCGCATCTACGAGGATCATTAATATATTAAACATAAACTCCAATCAAACCTCCGATAGATATCTAAATTGCATCGCAGCTAACCTAACATTTGTAACCAATTCGGAGTGATTGCACGGGGGAAGTGGTTCACAGTTATTTATTGTAGAGCTGAGGTCAAAGTTCGCAGGTATTGGCGCGAAGGGCATTGTGCTGGAAGCGACGCTTTCTCTGTGAATAGTGTCGCCACCAACGTTGATCAATAGAGGTTGGTGAATGTTCTGATTTATTGCAATTGTAGACAACATAATCGGTGAAAACAATAACTCAATCTTTCCCTGTGTGGTAGAAATCAGTGGCACTTTCCTACATACACGACGAGTATTTTTTTATGATTTGGAAGTAGCAAACGGGCATGCACTTGATGATAAGTGGTCGCTGCCACCCGTAGACATCTCTAGTCAACCTAAAACATGACGACAAGAAAGACAGTGAGTTATACCTAGTTTGAGCTGGGTCGAGATGATGAGTCTTCTCTGCAAAGCATTCTCATTGTCTATATAAAATACAAAATTCTACAAAGGGCCATTGATTGATAGAAGACCCGAAACTGATTTTTCCATTTCTGTTTTGTCTTTGTTTGAGGTGAAACAAAATTTATATAAATAATAAGGAACTTCGTTCCAAAAGTGCAGTCAACATTTATATCGGTAATAAGTACCTACATAAAACATATTATCCATCTGACTGAACAATAGTCAGATGAGTTTCGGTCTTAAATCTCTAGCATAGCGTGGTCACACTAGTTTAACAAACTCCACAATAACAGATCTAATAACGATACGCATTCCTAGGTTGGTTTATCTGCCCTAATTGTATTGTGAACTAAATGCATTTAAGAACATTGCGATCAATGTTATTAGTAACGTTACTCGGTAAATGCGGGCGAAAGTAACTGTTACTTTTAAATTAGTTTTACAGCAATGTTGTCGCACGTAGCGGTAAAACCACAACTGTTTAAATTACGAAATTAACATTGATAAAAATAAACCTTTCAAAACTGTATAATTATGTCTAAAGTTGTAATCCTTATTGTATGCAGATGATAAGCAAAATGGATTAATATTTTGCGGGCGCTACAGTTCCATTTAAGGCATAGTCAAGAACTATTGAAGTCTATTGATGATCCATACGTACATCGTGATACTTTAACAGTATGTGTAACTTATATATAAAGCTAAAAATGCCTTAACCTCATCATTAGATACCGTTACTAACTTGATACGGACAGATTGTTTATTGTTCTTTAACAATAAGTATCTCATTTGTTGTGAAATAGAGTAAATACCTCGGCATTTTCTACAACAATACTCACAATGCGTAGGTAATTACACTGCCATATGCAAACGTGCCGTATTTTGTGAAACAGAGTGTAAAAACCCTTTGTTGCCGCTATCTTTACACAAACAATTTCCATCCAATTCGCTGTTGAACAGCAGGTAATTAAAAAGACAATAAACTTACGCAACTATGAACATTATGTAATCGAATTTATGAGGCTCTTCGACACTGGATTGACTAACGACCACTTAATGTATGCAAAATGTTGTTTAAAGTTTAGAGGACATCAGCAAGTTCCTGTAAAAAAATACATGGTCAGGAGCAATAAGCCGCGACCTTTATGTTCCACTACTGGGCACGAGTGTCTTCCCACGACTGGAAAAAATTGTCGGATGTTGTCAAACTCCGAAATGAACTCCGACGAGGTTTAACGTGCTATCTGTTGTAAAAACCGGGACCGACTTGCTTAATAATAAAATCTATTTATACTTAATTGAAATATGTACATTTTAATAAATAATAAACCGCTAAAAATAATAAACATTTTATACGAGTTGTGACACCACCCTTAAATGTCTCCTCGATAAATTTGCAACCGTATCTCACTTCCTTCTCATTGATAAAAATTAGCAAACATTTGCAAGTAAGCAATCTAAGCGGTTAACCGTAGTGAAGACAATTATTTTCTGTAATAAATCCTTCCCTCTTACTCAATAATCAATTCAAATACTTATTGCTGTTCGCTTTGTAAGTAGTTATTTGCTGGAGTTTGATTTAAAGGCTCGTATAATAATAGTATCGTGGGCATTCAGGTGGATTACAAATCGAGTTCATTAATTAAGAGTTTGGATTCTAAACGCATTTATTACAATCACCCACCGCTTAGGACTTGTCCAAGTCCCAACTGCGATAAGACAGGTCGTTAGCAGTCTGCTTAGTAAACATACGCAATCTGAATTATGTTTCAGCATAATAATGAGGTTTGAAATGTAAAGTAAGCCTACAAAAGGCTCGTCTATTCATCTATCTCTTCAATATTATAACTGGAGAGTTCTTCAGGGGAAGCAATGCATCTTTTATTATAAGACAAAATTCCAACTTAATCTGAGTTTAACAAGAGATGTCCATGGCTGTGAGCATTAACCATCAGTTGTATCTAAGTTTGTATATTCTTAAGTCGACTACAAACGCTATGCCTGAGGACTAAGTTGGAACTTCTGTGTCTCCTTGACCAAACCCTTTACACCCGAGCACAGCAGCAGGAAATGGGACAGAAATGAGTCCCCGCCACATTCCTTCGGAGTCGAACCACGAAATTTTCTATCACCATCAATTCCTTAACCTTTCACTCAGAATGAATTTCTATGTTTCACCACCACCAGGTCTTTCGACGGCTAAGTTTTTTTTATTTTTTATTATAAGTGTAAGATCTATTCGTGATAATATTCCAGTGAATTTACGTCACGAGTCGAGTACCGCTACGCTATGACAGCACCGCCTCTACCTTCCGGCCTTTGTAACTCCACGCTTTGATGGACTTCTGAAACAATACCTATAACTATCTGACGTATCTAATATTGTTTTCAAGCGAATAGGAATAAAAACGGAATATGCTTTTTGTAATATCCCGCATGTTTATGGCATACAGTAATATTTTTTCTGTCTGTCTTTCTTGGGTAAGTGAGAATCTCCATTTAGTGTCCGGATAATTTGTTTTGAACGAAATAGGCACTTTATAAGGGGCGCAGATGCGTCGCGTAAACTTGAAGTTGTCAGTGTCTAAGTTGTGGTCAAAAATAATTGGGGAAAACTGGTCATATTGGACATACAGTATTTAATCAGAGTCAGGACACACGATGTCTTATATTATACACAATGAGACCTAAAATAACAGAGGCTTATCATGGTAAACCAAAGCCCCTTTAGAAGTTCGGAAACTTAGTTATATAGAATCATGTTACCACGTTGAATTGTAATGATCATGCAGATGCAGATACCCCATTGTTACAAAAGCCATGAAATTCGATTTCTCCAACTCTGCATTCGCCGCACAGTTTATTGTGACCCGACTATGGCATGAGCCATTATCTATTCACCATACTAGTACCTACCTATCTAGCAAAACTTCCTTATGGTCCCATATTGGTCTATAGATATCTTGCAGTGGTCAGAGATTTGTATCGTAATATTATCGGTGTGTTTGAGCAAAATTGGGTAATAAGGGAGATATTATTAGAATCTAAATGATAAAAATATACATAATTATATTTATTTCGTGGGGTCTTGACTCTGCTTTATGGTGAATACTTAGTCAATACGTAGGAGACGTAGCCCTTAGGGTTGGTAACAAAACTATAATCGTCTTGGTACCGGAACGTAGTCGTTCAAATAGTCCTAACTCAGCTTGTGTGCCCATATATGTACCATGAGATTTAGGTATTGGGGAGTGACATCATATTTGAATGATAAGTCAGAAAAGTGTCTAGAAAAGCTTCTAGACACTTTTCTAGCTTCAAAAGACCACCACAGAAGCGATAGTGTACGAAACATTATGAATAAATCTAATTCATTTAATTATTCATTTAATATATTCTAAACGCTTTTGTGATGGATTTATAGCTGGTCCTTAAAACTTTAAAACTACTAGCATTGAAATCTAGTTCTTTTTTGCGCGGTGGTAGAACCTTTTACGGTTCGAGGCACCACCGCCATACTCGTTTTGTGCCTTATAACAGCAGTGTTCTTACTGCTGTGTTCTGGTTTAAAGGGAGACCTGGCTCTAGTTTAAAGGAAGACCTGGTTTAGAAGGAGGGAGGGAGAAGATAAGAGGGAGAGGGATAGTTAACAAAGGGGTTTTAACTTAGTCCCCAGGGATTGTAACATTTGTGGTCGATCTAAGAAAGAATTTTGATCCTGTCTTGGGTTGATTACAAATGTCTGAGGGCGGCAGTGAGCACTTACCATCTGGTGGACTGCATGCTTCTTTGCTGCCTCTCAGTCATAAAGAATCCAAGTCTTAAAAATATAGCAATTAATGCTGTGCATAGATTATTTATTTTCATAGAGGAAGGATATCGGTGAAGCTGATCGTAGTTGTGTGAGAACCTGCCCTTTTAAAGAAAGGCGTATCCCGTAACTCGTCTAAACAAACCATCTACACGATCGAGGCTTGGCTCCGGTTGTGAGATGAATCTCGTAATTCCTATGTATGTATATCGTGAAGTCGTATTATCTAATCTAACACGTTGTTCATTTAAATTGGATTTAATTATAATAACGAACTGTTAACATGAATAGTTAGTCGAATTTAAGTGTAGATATAATTCTTTTTGATGTATGCGATGTCATTTTGTAATTCCAAACGAATAAGGGCTGAGTTGGATCGGTTTAGTATGTTTCCTTGACCAAACCAGAACACAGCAGCACGAACATAGCTGTAATAAGGCAGTAATAGATGTGGCGATGGTGTCTCTCACAGGAGTCGAACCGTAAAAAGTTCTATCACCTTTAGGGTTCACCTTCATTTAGATAAGTTTAGTAGAATAATTAATCATCATCATCGCCATCTTGAGGAAGGAAGTGAGGCAAGAAAAGTAGAGATGGAAGAAGAGATGAGGGGTAGAATCTGGTGATTTTTTATTAAATATCACTGCTACCCATGACGGATAGCAGTGATATTTCATAAATAAATATGGTTAAATTGACTTGTATATATTATTGTATAATTGATATTTGCCAGGAAGATATTTTTTACAAAACTAGAGTTATCAAGTTATATACATAAGGCGGTTGTAGACAATAAGAATAAAACAATTGACTACTACTGGTCAAGTTCATATTTAGATGTGATACATACTCGTTCATAAATTCCCTAAGAGTTACTACTAGTATGCAATTACATTATTATATCAGAAGCATAAGATTTTCCTAAAAGCATAGGCAAAGTCTACTCCGTCTAAAGCTCGTATGAGTAAAACATAGATAGCTATTATTCTTCATGAGATAAATCTAAGATAATATTACCTACTACCTGTTACAGCTTTTTACAACGCTATAAATAAAATGATCAAGTTTTCAATCTCATCATAGTCCGGTCCATGTTAGTTTATCTCACCTCGATATCGATGGCGCCCGTTCTAAATCACATTTTTTTAACATTTGCATAATGATTATACCTATATTCTGTTACATTGTAATTTTCCGTCGGTATATCATATTTTTATTATGCTAAATCATTTAGTGTAGTACTTATAGCATTATTTTTTAAGACATTAATAGTTGACTTCTATGAATAACTAATTGCTTTAATTTCGGCTCTTTTATAATCAGAAGTCTTCAATAAATTAATTAGGTATAAATGTAATGTACAATGGATGTACAATTAAGCAACTTTTGGTCAAATTTCGAACACGAAATATAAGAAATAACTCTCATACAATCACAAAATCGAGACCAAACCTGGTGGCAAATGTTGTTTAGTTCTAAAGATTATTTAGTTTCACATTAACATTTTATTGCTTGAATAGAGATGATCTTGTGACATTTCGGCTTTTTTTATCGCCTGTGAAATAGCATTCCACTGAAATCCACTGGCCTATTGAACTTGTTTTGTTATACTAGTTCATCCATAAATATCCATGTTCTATGACTTTTTATAAATATAATTATCCATGCCTAAAAAAACTCATATGTTAACTATAGAGTTTACGTTAATTTACTGAATGAAGTGGGTGTATTGTCAACTAGGTTTAGGTGACCCACAAAAAATCAATAATAACTTACCGATATGTAGATATACAGATAGGTCCTATATAGTTACACGTATAGGTGAACAATGTAGGATCCTTACATCCTTACTGGTCCTATTGAAGTATTAATGTATTATTAGTAATAATTATTAATTAGTAATAACTTATGTAGTAGTATTATTTATTTTCAAACCAGTTTTAAGGCATTATATGAAGTTTCCTGGAAAAACATAAGTTGTTGGAATAAAATTGGTAGGCTGGTAGAAAAATTAACAGACATTAAAAGTACAATTAACAAAGATCAAGCCTTATCGTCAGGTTTCTCTATTATTTAAGCGTGAAAGAAAATAACATTGAAGTAAAGTAAAATATACTCGAATGTACCTACTTGTTCTAAATACATTATTCTTTGAAAACAATTCTAAATACCGCCTGGCAACCAACATGATACTATGGCATGCTATTATTGGATATCGTCGATAACTCGATACGCATTGTTGTCCGTTAAAAATATGAATTGAATGTCCGTTACAAACAAGTTCCTAACATGACCATAGAGTTCAAAAATTTCTAGAGGAATCTTTCTAAACTAAAGGCCAAAACGATGGTTAGTTTAGCTACGAAAAAGGCTATGGGTTGTAATGTTGAAAATCCTTGTTTTATGTATCAGGTTTAAATGCCTAAGATTTTTAGTCAGAATCCAAAAGATGAAAAGTGCCAGGTATGCTACAATAACAGCGCCGACGAAAACAAAACACCATATTTTATTTTTTCTGTCAGAATCTGTCGAAGAACATTAAGTCAAAAATGCTGGGTCTTCGAAGATCAAATTATTTTACACTGCATAAAAAATCATAATTTGCTTCGTAGATTTGCGTAACCATTTGCCTGTATGCGTTTCACGGCAATTTTTTTTCAAATACCTATGCCTCAAACTGCATAAATTAAGGTCTTTGAAAGACCCTTTCTCTTCCTTTTCTACTTTAATTTTGAACAATATTCCAATACATTAAAAGTCTCTGTACTAACCACAAACACACAAATAAATATTAGAAAAGGAAGAATCGATATTCTTAAAACATTAGAAATGTAACCATACAAAGTATTAATAATAATTTTTAGTATAAACCATAGACACAAGAGTGATTTTAAATAGCGCCTTAAGATACAATAATGTTCTTTTTTATCGGTCTGAGAGTTCCTAGTATTCGGCCGTTTGTTTTTCCCACAACTCCTTACCTTAACTAACAGCTCTCAATTTTAGCTAATATTTAACGCTTATTATTTAGTAGTATGGAAATAAGAACGATTCGATACCGTATAATTCTATTTCATCTTTTGGTGAATTAAGCAAAATAGAGGTAGCATATAAAATTTAATTATAAAGCATTTTGTAAAATCAATCAATCTTTGCCTGATTTATAATCTACATCCTCCAAACTTAAGCGAAAGAACTCTATATCAATAAACGGGTAGGGTAGGGTATAAGATCATGTAAAATAATATTATGAAGTAAATGAATTCTTTGGCATTACTTAATTTGCTTTAAAAATCATCACTAGTTGTTTTCTGTTTTCTTTCCACGAAATAACATAGCGATTCACACTTTCAATATTTTTTCTTGCAGTGACTCTCAAAATCATAAATATAATCTTGAATACATAAACATTGTATCACAGTTTCTAATTCCTATACGACTTCAGTTGCTAAGAGCATAACTAAAATTGCCGGTTGACCTCTGACTCGTTTTCATTCAAACAATACCAGAGCCTTTAGATAACACTATTATATCAAGTCATATCGTTTGTATTTTGCACAATACATTATCTATTACGTAGTCTTTAAAGGTCCTTTAGATTACACGGTATACGACATTTAATAGATTCTTGTCCCTTCGAGACATTCATATCGCTCTGCTGTCTGTGACTATCTACAACTTTGCGGTAAAGGTTAAAATATGCAATACATGTAGGAAACAACTTGACGATATCATACGATATGGTCAATCTTAACGTTAGGTACGCGTACGCATAAAATACAACTCTACACAAAGGTTTTAACAATAGATACGCCTTTGCTATAATGCGACTGTGCTGAAATGTTTCCACTATGAAATGAGTGAGCTCACTCATTCAGATGAGAAAGTATTGCTTGCAATTAAGTATGATAAAAATGCATGACACTATTGCCTCTGTCCACCATAAATTGAAATGGAATCTAAAGATTCAAATCTTTGACTCTACATATTACCGACTTAGTTTATCTTAAAACAATAGTATAGTATCTAGAAAATAAGGTAATTCTATGTATTGCAGTTGTGAAACCTGTAGTACGTATCATTTATTAATTTGAATCTGACTTATGTTATTTATTATTTATAAAAACTTCACGTGACTTCACATGAATAGGTCAGCTCTTTCACGCATATTTAATCATATGGGCTTCATGAATAACGACAAGTAATTTAAATATATAGTTCCACTTTAAAAATAATAAACCATTTTTTCATAGTTTTAACATTCACCATATTATACGCAAATTAAAATAATATTTATTTATGCTTACAAATTATAAGCCAAATCTAAGCGGTATTAGAAGACGTATTTTTTTTGTTCATGGTTTGTTAAAAGAATAACATAAAAATTTCCAGATAGCAACAAACCAGATTTACGTATAGACTTCGCATATATTTACAGCATTTTAAAATCTATATCAAAATCAATAAGGCCCAAAATCTCGAAACAATGGTTTGTAAAATTTCTCATCGATATATCTGAACTTTAACTGGCATTCAGAACATAACATGCAATTTGTTTTACAATAATGGCAATTATGGGTACATTGATACTTTGTTATCTGTGAGTATCTGTTGTCTATTTTAGTTAGTACATTTTTTGATTGCAGCAATAGAATAGTACTAAAAATGGACTATAAACGTTGGGGATACCATAAATATATAAAGACGCATTGAGACGCAAGCACAAATGGTCACAAATGCGATTGGTTCAGTAAGTTAGTTCGTAGCGGTTACCCTAATAGTCAAATTTACTGTCTAGTAATATTATGTTTTCGTCAGTCAAAACTTTTACCGCATAACGCCTTTTAATAATATAATATTATGTAAATCAATGCGTATATTTCTAAAAATAGGCATTCCTATTTTTGCATTCATCCCAGATACCCGGAAGACACTATATCTAAAGACTCTTGACTATATTACAGAAATATAAAACTAACATAACTAACCACACGCAATAGAAGCACACCATTTAAAGACAGATAGAAGAACAGTTTTCGTTGGCAACAACAAAAAGAGGCTAGATTTCTTTTGCAATCCGCAAAGGTTGTGGCATCGCGACCACCAATGTGGCGTCTCGTATTGCGGCGCGGGCGGTTTTCATGGAAAAATTAACGTGATATTCGAAAAATTAACTCAGGTGTCGAAACCCCACTTGTTAGCTTCATTTAACATAATGCAACCATCGGAACAAGCTGCCATGAATCATTGCACAATTAACTCGCGAGAAGACAATATAATCATAATTTGAACCGCCGTACAACGGACTATAGGATACTAGTTCTTGATCTGGCCTTCTTCTGACTTAGACAATTTTCAGATCGTTAATTGTGGCCTATATGCATTGTATTGTGATGTACAAGTAAAACCTATATTTTACTGTAGTTTCATCTACTCGTAAAAGAGTAAAAAACATCTCACAATCTGTCGCAAACAAAACACAATCTCACAAAATTTATAACATTAATAAGTCTAAGATAGTACGCACGTAACACATTACTTACCGTGCTTTTATTAGTAATAGACGCGTGTTTCCTCATATCTATGTATGTATGGTAGTATCGGGTTCCATTCATCGTTACCCTATTAATAATAAGAAAAACAAAAAGCGAGACCTGAATTGAATTAAATGAAGGATTAAATAAGGAGAAGTAAGCAAGCAAAAAGAAGATGGGAGGATAACCTCAAAATTACTCTAGGTCTCCTGGACTAGGACTCTGGACAAGAGTGGCGGGAGATAGAAGGCAATGGAAGGAGTTGGAGGAGGCCTTTGCCATAAGGCACACCGAGCT
>DWTF01000165.1:0-14730 GCA_018250225.1 Udranomia kikkawai
TTATAAGGCAGAAATAGGTGTGGCGGTGGTGCCTCCGGAGTCGAACCGTAAAAGGTTCTACCACCTTCAAAAATTTACATTAATACCCAATCCATTTAGTTTAAATTTGATTAAAAAACCGAGCATCCGCTCCTCTCTCACTTGTATCTTAGTTAACTAAACGTCAAGTGTATTACGTCACACGTTACTTTTGCTTTAAGTCGCTTATACGAAATCGATTTTTTTCAATTCTGACAGTTATTTTGTATATTAAGTCCTATGTGGTCCTTAGGTCCTATTCTTCTTGTCTTAACTCCTGAAAGTATTCCTGAAGTGAAGTTGTTTACGTTTACGTTTCTAAGTAAATAGTTACTCGTCCGTAGTGAAACACGTCCCTGAACAAGTTTGTATTTACCAGACAAGTTTAGAAATTTCAGAGCCAGTGATTATTCGGTATACGTTCTAATTAATCAATTTCGGGAAATTGAAATTCATGTCGTATAGCTATGTAGTTAAACTGTTCTATATACGTGTATTACATATTATTATTAGCTTGATTTGCAATACGGTATTCATTTATATGTATAAACTTAATTGTACTTATGTTCATAAATGTCATACTGGTACAAAAGGCGGACTGGCCTGAAATGCTTTAAGCATTCATTAGTCAACATTAAGGAACGACCTTTAGGATATACCTCCTGCGATCTCACCTATGATAATCATTTTAGCTTACTATACCCGTAAATTTGCTCGTGGTGTTAACTTTTTTTTCTTTCCCACAAAAGCTTTTTTAGATAAAAGATATATAACTTTTCTGTACCCTTGAAAATACGTGTAAAAGAATTCAGGACGAGTAGTTAAGGCGGAAAACCATAGTAACAAAGTCATATTCGCATTTACAATATTAGTTGGAATGCACGTAAAATAGAATAAAATATTTTTATTTATACAAATACAAATACACTTCATGAAGATAATATAAATTTCCATTAGCCATTGGTCGTCACTTTTAGTGCCCACAAGTTCTCAGGCTATGGTAGACCAGGAGAAAAATGCAGCGAAAAAATACTGTTTTAAAATTATTTTTGTGGAATTTAGTGGAATTCCTTCTACTACTACCTTACAAGTCTCATTTCACGCCATCAGTCTAAATTTTACGGCGACGGTTCCTAGGACGATGTAAAGTACACCCTTAAATCCTTAAATTTGCGTGGCAACTGTCGATTTTCCAATAAAACAACTGGTCTAATTCGCGTCTCGCAAATCCGTTTTAATTATCCCTCGGCTCATTAATTACAGTCCAGATTGAGCCCGATTCAGAGCGCATTAGAAATGTAAAACAGTCAACTAAATGAGTTTTCGGATTCGTCAGCTATAGCTCATTGAGGACTTGAGACATCGCCGCCGTAACTCAAAGCGATTTGAAGAAAAACTTGTTAAGTATATCTTACCACATTCTTCTATCCAGAACACAGCAGCAAGAACACTGATGTTATAAGGCAGAGATAGGTGTGGCGATGGTGCCTTCGAAATCGAACCCTGAAAGGTTCGAACACCTTTTTTTTAAAAAGCAGTGCCATAGTTGCAGTAAGTGGTAATCGACCTAAAAGAGTACTTCGATCCTATCTCAAATTGACTACAGATTGTGGCAGTGAGCACTCACCATCAGGTTGCTCCCTCAAAATGCTCGATGTTAGCTACCTCAAAATCATAAAAATATGATGTTATTAAGGTTCCTATTCCATCCCTTATTTTCATTTCCCGATTCCTGGTTTTTTGATTAAATTAAAATGCGTTATTCATGTTAAATTGTTGTTGACGCAAAATTATATAAATGCATCCTAAATTCATAAAACACAAATACCGGAAAGAAAAAGATGATTACGATTATATTCTTCTTCTTCTTATTTACAAACTGATTACATATCGCTTATCGCATACCTGTTCGTAGTGTGTGAGTTGATTAATTAGTCTAAGGCTTTAGATTTTATTGAAATCTGCCAACGACTATTGTTGCTGAGAGTTAATTTAGTGGTGAAAGCGGAATTACGAAGTTATTGTTCTAAATAAAGCACCGAAGGGTTAGGGTAAGTATGAAATAAGCATGTTTCAGAAGTTTGGAACGCTTTAGTTATTAAAATTGCAAATGAGGGGCGTAATTAGTACGCTGTCACACTAAATGTTTTCTACTAAAATGTTTGCAAAGTAAAATAAAGCTGCTTTATTAAAAACGTTTTGGATCCTTACATATTATAAAACAAAGTTGTTGCACGTATGTTCCCAGTTTTCTCAAAATCTACTCAACCGATTTTTGTACGGATTTGATTAAAATTTTTAAGGAAAGTTTAGGTTACATTATGGTAACCTACATAAATTAAATTAAATATAATGATTACTGTTATAGAGATCGTGCGGTTGTAAAAGATGATGGATTTACGCGGGAAACATTCTGTTGACACACCCGCATATTTGATTTCCATGCAGGTGAAGCCGCTTTAAATTACAGTAATAAAAAAATCAAAATCATCATAATCACCGCCGTTTGTGCGCTTATTTGCGTATGAATGCACTTTTGAGATCATTTTTTCTCATAAAAAGATAAGAAATATACCTATATGTCAATTAAAATTTAAATTGAATTGAATTGAAAGTTGAATAAAATATAGCTACAAATGTATATCATTGAAGCAATTTAACATAAAACTCGGTTGGAGCAATGTTATTTTTGGAGTGGCATAGCTTAAACTTAATAATGAAGAAATGTGTGAAATATAGAAATGAATTAATCTGAATGCAGTTACATTGAGACGTCTGTAATCTAATTCAGTAAACTAATATTTAAGTCAGGCTTAGCGAATAAGGTTTGCATTACAATTCTGCAGTGCTTTTAAAGAAAATCCAATTAACACTAACTCAAGACTAAGGCTTCATTTTATTTCAGCTTCAGGATAAAAAAATTTAAACGCAAATGAGAATTTAGTTACAGTGCTTTACCGAATTGCAAAAAAATGCAATTTGATAGAGTCGAATCTAAGAAGTTAATTCAAATAACGGATGCAATGCAACACTTTACAATTTTATTTCCTTACACCACATCTTTTACAGTTTAAAAATAACTTTGTGACACTTAAAATGTCACAAATCATACAAATAACTTATCTTTTTTAACGACTAGCATGTAAATACATAATAGTGATTTTGTTTACCCCTCCAGCTAAGCTCAAAGGTTTGTGTTAGTGAGTGGGTTCACGCCAATAGTGCAATGCAAAAGTGAGGATCGAACACACGACCTCTCGACCGTGGGACCGACACACTCTCCATTGGGCTATTGCCGCTTCAGTTCTTAAATGTTTCTTAGTGCAGCCGTTAATCAAACTATAATATTTAAAAATCTATCCTGTAAATTGCATTTTGAATTGTCCTTGTACCAAATAAGCGAATTCTCTTGATACCATAAATCTAAAGCTTCTAACAGAAGGCTAACATGTTGTTGATGTCACGAGTCGACGGTTATATCTAGCGTGTGGTCTCTATAGCAATGAATAAAGGGAACTAAATGAAGGGTCTAGTTTTAATTGGTCCTTCCTGAAAATAGCATGTTGGACCAGCGAAGACTGACACTATTAAATGCCTCAGTGCGACCGTTAGTGTACTTACATATTATAAAACAAAGTTGTCAGTATGTATGTTCGCGATTTTCTCAAAATCTATTGAACGGATTTTTGTACGTGTAACTGTTCATAGGGAGACGGGAACGGGGAGAGGAAAATAATCACTTTTTTTAATAGGTTTATTACAAATACATACCACTAGATCCAACCAACTGACAAAATAAAATTCAAAAATTTTCTATTGACAAAGTCAAAACTAATTTCTTCTAAATAATAAAAGTGTCGCCTACAGACGTCTTTGATCAATTTCAGGCAGGCAGGTATTAATTGACATCAGAAACAATTGTTACCTCTGACGACCAAATTGGTATGCGCCGTTACGCCCTTCAAACCAGAGCATAGCAATTCAAACATTGCTGATGCAACACAGAAATACTCGTAGGTGTGATTAGGCTTAGAGCACGTTCAGATGAACATTGAAAAGAAATAAATCATTTTATTTATGAATACACACTCGAATGCACTCGATTGCAACGGTCTTGCCCGCGCCTATCGTTCCGAAACGATTATAAATTATGAAAATACGATTATGCTACCGTGCGCGATTCCGCCCGCCTAAAAAAATAGACTAGATACTGCATGGAATCATAAATCAGAATATACATATTTTGATACTAACTTAAGATAGTCGTATCTCGATTTTTAGAAAGTGGGCACAGCTATTTCGTTCTTAGACCCGGTGCTGAACATTATATTAGATATACACACAAGATACGTATGTAAATATTCGATTATATTGTTCAAATCCTTTCTGTTGGTAAGATGTACGCATTTGAATTCACGTTAGTTGTTATAAATAAAGCGCTATTATGCTAACACCTTTTTGTTCTATTCATCTTAACATTTTTATTAGCAAGTCGCGTGAGAGGGCCTGTCCTATGCATACTTTTTAATGTTGCGTACGTTTAACGTTGGTAGTCTGTGGTCAACAATGACAACTAATCAACATTTTACAAATAAAAAAGTATGAATTTGTAATTCTTGTCTGACTAAATGCATTTACTTAATATCACACACACTTAATAACTTTGTATTATTTTTTTAAGTGCGGCGACAGCTTCTTATGAAAACGTGTAGTTTCCCTGCAACGAACCATTAGATAATGGTCTTAAGACACGAAATATGATCTGTGATGTGTCCGTCCATTTGAATTATAATTGAAATCAATTTTAAGTCTATCTCTGACTCATACGTTTTCAACGACCGTAATTGTAACGTTGAGATAATGTCCGCGGGTACGCCAACTAACAGTATTTAGAGTATCAGTTGTAAAATTTAAAAAAGCGACAACGTTTTTGGGAGTAACTAAGTCCACCATAGGCTGCTTCCCACTAGACAAATTCTAGTTTTATTTACGGTTTCATCTTAACAAACAATCAATAAATATAAAATGGGGAAGATGTTTCCCCATCTTATCTTAAAAAATGCGGTGCTACTCGAGATAGATTGGTACACTTTGATATTATGCCGGCTTTGATATTATGCAGGATTGGTGACGTCACAGATTGGAGATGGAATTTTTCAACTGAATTTTACTTGAAACAGTGCTTGAAATGCAACAAACGAAAGAGAATATCATTCATTATACGGTTTTTTCAATCAGTCCCTTCACTCGTCTCGCGGACGGCGGGAATACGTCTAATTTATTGCAGTTAAATCTATTAACGCCAATAAAGATAACGCCTCCAGTTCTTCATTTATTGCAGTCGTATAGGTCAGATGGTAATCTCGGCAAACCAGATTGGTTTATCAAGGCGGCATAAGTCGCAGTATGAGGCGGAAACCGCTATACGGAACACTACGTTTCGATTTACATTCGTACTAGAGATATAGAAAAACAGGTGTCCTTAATGATTAATTCATGAGCAGCGGTCAAGTTGTAGATTTTACGCTTTAAATCGTTATCTGGAATGGATAATATTATTGTTGTAATTTGAGTTTGGCGTTGCATTAGCTGCTTGCTGTGGTCTGGTTTGAAGGCTAAGATAAAGTAAGGTTGTGTTCAGTATGCGGATAGAGACACATAATGAAGCATTCCATTTTCGTTCTTAGGGATAAAGACGTATCGATAATATCATCCATAATATGCCTTAGAAAAAAATTCAATCCAGTCCAACAAGATTCATAATAGAAATGCCATGGACTACATGCCTCAATATAAAAAGAAACTATTTAGTATATGACAATAAAATGTCTATATGGCTATGTTCTATAAAGAAAAACTCCAATTTATGTACTCTATGATCGAACGAGGTAATATTTTTCTTTAACTTTCAAGGTAATACATATTTGTTACTATCTCTAGTGGCGAGCTAATAACACGTAAGCCGAATAAGATCGCGAGATTAGACTTGTTTGTTGTAGCTGCATATTTTTCTATTGAAATTTTAAGTTAAATAACCTACTTCAGTTATTTGTTAGTGTTTTAAAGTGAACTCTGCATTTAGTTATTTGTCATTTGCATTTGAAATGAAACACGTGTTACTAAGGCTGACGAGCCATGTACTCACAGACTAATCGACGCCTTCCAAGGACTTGACGTGAACCTTGCTCGTCCATAGTACACATACTAAGGATGCTAATTAGTACGCGCTCAATGCTGTGGCATAAAGCGTTCATTTTTCTTAACAGTAGTTGAAGTAGCAAACGAGCATGCAGTTTACCTGACGGGAAGTGGTCACTCTACCACCTATAGACATCTGTGGTTAACGTAAGACAGGATCAAAGTTCTCTTTTAGGACTACGCTATATGTTGCTACCCCTGAGGAGTAAACTACAACACCTTCAAATCAGAACACAGAAGCACGAGTACTGCTGATATAAGGCAGAATTGTATGACGTTCATGCCTCTTTAAAGATCATACTTGGGCTTCTAGTTTAACAGAAATGTCTTTAGTCGGTAATCTAGTTACGTGTTCTCACAACGCTTTCGTCTCTCGGTAAATTAGCTCGTTAATATGCAAAGAAGTCGGCAATTAACGGTGCTCCGAAAATAGTCTACGAAAGTGAAAGATACGTAATAGATTACTTTATATGAGAATGCCGAACAATTTCACTACATCCTACGTATGACTGTACGGGGAACAATAGATGGATTGACTAAGATCCGTGAAGCAGAAACTAGTTTTGTTAGCTGCCTTCTTGCGTTTTCTTTTATGGCTTGTGATGGTAACAATTTGAAGCTACTTCTTATTTTGATGTTAATTTTTTGAAATGAAATGAAAATTATTTCTTGATCCCTGTTTGACAAAGATCAAATAAAATAATTGGTTTAGAATTGAGACAAGACAAATAATCGTGTAAAGCCGGCGACGTCATTGGCGATCCTCTAGTTGCAAATGACCATAGGCGGCGTATTAACATCTGCCTGCCTCTTCGCTAAATGTCATAAATGAATTAAATACAAAGTTATTTTCTGTTAAAATCAATCACAGGTACAAAGTGTACGTTCAAGAAATGTGAAATTTTATTTTAACCCAAATTAGATAAAAAATAAGAGTGACGATTTCCCTATCGTTATTGTTCTCAACGATGGAAATATTGCGGTTTCATCCGAATCCTGTTTACAAAATAGACGGAGAGAGTCGCAGACCTAGAGTTAAAGATTGAAAATATTAAAACACATAACATTATAAAATATTTAATCCTTTATTCGCAGTTCAGGTATTATTTAAATCGATTTGGGCAACTAGGGTACTAGTAAAAATATTGTATCATACAAATCGACATAACAGCTTTAGCGAAACAGATCAAAGCCGGTCGGATTATTCTTGATTTTGTGCGAGTAACAGGTCGATTCTACTTCGCCCACGAAATACATAATTCTACGATCATAACTCCGATTCGTCGTTGCCTAATTGTACAATCTATTTTGACATGCTTATTCTTCTATCACCTTTAATAAAATTGATGTTTTCGTTAAAGTAATAAAAAGGCGTTTAAGATAATGCATTCGTTGGAAAGTATTTGCAGATAAGATTGTATCATTTTCATCTGCATCTTTTTTTGTAAATTATGGAGCTACTTTTATTGAAAAAAAAAAAAAATTGGATAGGTAAATGAATTGGTTGATTATTGAATTATTATTGGAAGCATATTTAATGTCGGCAAAAGATTATAAACAACACAACAGTCTGTTACGAAAGAAAACATTATGACACAATCATGTCTATTGACGAAACAATAAATCACAATTTCGTTCTACGGCCTAGCTGCTCACTTTGCTTTTATAGCCTCTACATTTTGTTATTCCAAGGCAATGTCTGTATCCCAGTAACAAGCCGAATTCACTGCCCACGCTAAACTCTACTACGGTCCGCTTTGACGCTATCATTGCTCAATTGCACAATATTTACCTTGTAAATAGATGGATATCGTAAGTCTAGTTGAACTCTATATGGTCAGAAATATATGACCCACTAGCCATTAACAATCTACTCATACTCGTATATAAGCACTACTGACTGAGTGACTGGTTGACTGACTGAAGTCTTTAAGACAATACAACTGATTGACTTTTACTTATGCACTTATTTCACGATATAGACGCTCAATAATGATGATTTTTGGAAATTCAACCAAAAAAAGCTGCACTATTTCTAATCATATAGCCACTACCAATCCAGATATATTTTGAGATAGTATTAAATCCACTCAATTATTAAAAATGGAATCGGAATCAGATCAAAGTAGACTAAATTTAAACTAACATATTTTCGTACGTCACACGACTTGGCATAATAAAGTTTATATTTATACAAATGGGGCCACGCGTGTAAATTTTTACGAATTTATTTTGACGTTTTTTTTACTTTTAATTATTATTCCAAATCCCTGAAAAAATGAGTATAATCCGGTAAGCGTTGAAAGGCGATTATCAAGCGTTTGCGTACATTATATTGAATAATCATTGATCAAAATAGAATGAACTGACAACATTTTATTTTGTATAATATATTTGGTATACAGAAATATCTGAAAACAATCGTATACAACACCAAGCTCGTACGGGAAGCCATACACTGGATTGCAAATAAAAAGGATCGTCGGTGCGGCCGAATTCGACGGAAACGCGCCGGGCACGCGGTCGTTTCGCGTGTCGTTGCAATCCGCGTGCTGGGAAGGCTAGAAGGTTTAGACATCCTTAATGTGATGTGACGTAACACGATACGGCGACAGGCGTCCGTCCACCGGACTGTGAACGTATCGAGTTATTGTTACGGCTTCGTACGATGTTTATTAGGGATCCGCGCTGCGATTATTAGCTCGGCGTAACAACAATTGCCTATAATAAGGTAACAATTGCCCGTAAGTTGCCTATTGTCGGAATCACGAACTGCTTATTGGACTGCCAGACGTGTATGAAAGAGTTCTTTTGATGAGGTTTTGAAGGTTTGATCTTTTGGTCCTTTCGGTCTCCTCGGAATTCGTGGAAAATGAATTCAGCGAATTGATCAGTCTACGATTCTCGGAGCAGTTGAATATGAGTCCACCTTTGTGTCGATACTTTTTTGTATGATACTAAACAATAAATAATTAAATAAATAAATATGGATATTACATATTTGTCCAAAATACCATGTCAACATACACAACAATAGAAATAGTATATTAATAAATAATACAATGAATAATTAAATTAATATAATGTCGTGTCGGTCAATATAAAGACACTGGTTACAAAGTTAGAAAATATAAAAACAAAATTGGTCGACCTAGTTGCTAAGATGCGACAAGTTTTGCACAAATGTTCCCGAGCTAGTTGGCAGATTTGGGCAAAACTTGTTGTGTTGTACGTTTACAGCTTCATATAAAAAAAAAACTTGTTCGTTCTCAAATGACGTGTTTTGATAGCTATTAGATGAGTATCTTCTACGTATGCGTGTATGAGTATGTTTAATACTATGTAAACAGTTATAACCAAATATAGCTTAATTAAATGTTAATTGGCTTTCATACCGAATAGAGTCACGATATTCACAATCGTTTACATAAATATAGATTTTATTTTACAACATTGAAGTAACAAATTATTGCAGTCCACTTGACGGTAAGTGATCCCTGCCGCTCATGGACATCCGTTACCAACCCAAGACAGAATCGAAGTTTATTTTATTTATTTATGTATTATTTATTGACCAAAAGTAAAGTGGTACAAAAGCCGGAGTTAATGCTAAAAAGTTCGTTGAGACGATTAGTAATCTTCTTAACATCAGTATTTTTCCTGCTGTATTCTGGTTCGAAGAGTGTGTATGACGCCTCGTTTACGTGCATGTCCCTGACCACACTCGTCGAAACAGAATACAGCAGCAAGAATACTGCCGTTATGAGGTAAAACGATTGTATATGCCACCTTAAAAATAACGTCTAAAGAGCTATTACCAAATAACGCGTAATTTAATGTAAATTGGTTTTCATATCGCATAGAGTCACGTAGATACATTTTTCTGTACATATGTATACGGAACGCACAATCTTTTCCGTATATAGGTCTGTTTGTTATTTGACATGATTGTGTTTTGATGTTTGGTATATTTGTTTGTTGATGTTTGACATATTTGTTTGTTGATATTGGACCTATTCGTTTGTTGATTGTTTGTTGTTATTTACGTGTTTGTCTGTTTGTTCGTTCGCAGGACAACCAGAGCAGCAACGGCACGTTCATCAACAACAACCAGTGCTCCATATCGAAGGAGCAGGAGCCCCACGAGGTGTTCTCCGGGGACGTGGTCCAGTTCGGCATTCCCGTAGTTGAGAATGCTGGTAATTCGGAAAAGGTAATGTACATTTTTGTCTGATGTAGCCAGTATTAAACAAAAACAGATATAGACACAAACAGAAAAGGATAGTTCCTTTTTATTTGATAGATGAAGACACTTTAAATATAAAATAGGGAAATAGGACCAAAGACGTAAATTATCCACGCGTGATGAGTGTTTACTAAATATGCCGAATTCGCAAATTCAAATAACCTTGGAAAATGGCACCCTTACGGGGAGTTCGCAACTGAGCATGTAGTTCACTTGACGGCGAATGGTCACTGCCGTCCATGGACAACTATTATATGCCTTAGATAAGATCAAAGTTTCTTCTTAGTACAAGACTACATGTGCCTGAAGACTAAGTTGACATACTTCGTAGGTATAGAAGGTACTATTTTACAAAACCAGAACTCAGCTGCAAGAACACTGCTGTTAATAGAGCAGTAGTAGGTGTAGCGATGTTACTTACGGAATCGAACCGTAAAAGAAACTAAAACCTTCTTAAATCCTAATCAACTTTTCAGTGTGTATGTGGGTTCACATAGCATTGCAGTGATATGGTAAATGATTATATTAAAAGTAAGCAAAAATTAATTAAATGCGAATATGTGTAAAACAGGTATTTTACTAATTAATGTTAAATACAGTTAGTTGCTGTAATACAAGTCATTTAACTAATTTATACAAAAATTACCATAGTATTCAACACAGCATCTAAACCACTTTCTTTTTTAAATGTAACTTATAGTTTTATAACAGTTTGTCTTTCGAAGACTGTCTCTTATTTCTAAAATATTGTGTTTTATAAGACTAAGGTAGCTAAGTTAAGTTTAAATGTGTCTCTCTTAGATCCTTCGAACCAGAATACAGTAGCAAGAACACCGCTATTATAAGGCAGAACAAGATTTTTAAGCAATGTTGAGCTAAAATTGCTTGTTCTCGTTTCCAGAATACGTTCCCGCCAGTGGTTGCGTTGCTCAAGCTGTTTCATCCCGATGGCAAAGAGGCGAAGCTCTGTTTCAACCCCACTATGACCACGCCGCTGCATCTGAAAGAATTGTACCAGCTTAACAACTATGTACAGGTACGATTGATGTTAATAGTTTATTCACGAAATGCAACGTTGTTTTTTGTAATGTTGGTTTTAGTTTCAGTTTAGACACAATTTTATATTATTTATGTTTTTGAGGTAGCAAATGAGTATGCAATCCACCGGATGATAAGTTCTCACTGCCGCCCAAGGACTGTAAAAGAATAACAACGACAGTAAAGATATTTTTGCATTGTTTTGTCCTGTATCGTGTGAAAGTACTCTGATGAGCAGCCCTTTGTGTGTGTGATCCATGTGTAATCAAGTCTGAAATTTTATTTGAATGAGTTATTGCTTTTGAGTTAATAGGAGTGGCTTCTAAGCCATTATCACTGAAAAATCTATCGCTAATCATCTCGCCCTCTCTCTCTCGCCCTAGATTCGCGAAAAACTGTAATACGCTATCTATCGGTCATTATCAAAATCAATGTCATACAACTATACGCGATTAACTGACAGACGAAATCCACGCGGGCACAAATTTACGTGGGAAAAAGCTAGTAGAGTAGTAGCTAGTACTATATACAGTAGAATTCGCATATAACGACTTCGCTTATAACGACTAACCGGTTATAGCGACGATAATGTTCACTCAAGTTTGGTTTCGTAGATAGGTGAGTACTATGAAAGTATAACCGTTTTGTGCGACGTCCGGTTAGTACGACGGTCCCTTGAAGGTCGTTATATCCGGATTCTACTGTACTTGAGGCGTTCCAACTTAATCCTCAGATGTAGGTTAGTTTTAATGGTGGTAGAACCCTTTACGGTTCGACTCCGGAGGCACCACCGCCACACCTTTTTTTGCCTTATAACAGCAGTTTCCGTGCTGCTGTGTTCTGGTTTGAAGGGTGTAGTCGGGGAGACATACTTAACCGAGGTGATCAAACTTAGTCGCCAGGGGTAGCAACGCAATTATAGTTGATCTAAGAAAACACTTCGATCGTGTTTTAGGTTGACTACAAATGTCTATGGGCGGTAGTGAACACTGCATGCTCATTTGCTTCCTCCAAGTCATAAAAAAAACATTTAAGCGTCAATAGCCCAATGGAGCGTGTGTAACGATCGAGAGTTCGTGGGTTCGATCCTCTCCCCCATTTACCTCCCTCTTTTTTCAGAAAAATTAAGCAAATCTCTTAACCAATATCATCAAGAATAAGCAAAGCAAAAATCCCCCCCTGTGGTAACTTACATAATACTTGTATGACCCCCTATCTACGGTTTAAGACAATTTTGTTGGTCCCTAACCAGTTTTGAACTAGTACATAATTCTGACTAATCTTCTCCTAACACCTGCCTCAGTAGTAGAAATCAATCAATTTATAGATCGAAGCAAAATGCCTATTATCTATCGAAGCTATTTAAGATCTATGTATATTAAGAGGCATTCGCTCCTGCCATGGAAACAATGAACAGGAAAATTGTACCTATATCGCAACGTAGTTAACATTCTCACAACACACATTTCCGACTTCCTACAGCCGTTGTTGAGATCAGAGTTTTAATGATTTTGAGTCATCCCCTCTGTAAGTAATCACTTCTGGCCACCCTCTAGGAAAGCAGAACCTTCTTCTTCAGACATCTGTAGTCAACCTAAGATAGGATTGAAGTTGTTTCTTAGGTCAACTACTAATGCGTTGCTACCCCTGAGGACTAAGTTGGAACGCCTCGGTTAAGTATGTCTTCCTGACCACACCCTTTAAACCAGAACACAGCAGCACGAACACAGTTGTTATAAGGCACTAATAGGTGTGGCGGTGGTGTCTCGAGAGTCGAACAGTAGAGAGTTCTACCACCTTTAGCTTATATCATACATAGTAGATCACTTACCGACACGTTGTTGTCCGCGTAACTGTCTTCCGTCGTCCGTCTATAGACGGTATTATCTATCGCGGTGGCCGCGTCTTGTACGGACTCTGTCGTATCTGGCGTGTTTCTCGACTCCTCTTCGTTATCTTCCTCTCCCTCACTCTCCTCTCGCTTCTCCAATTCCATATGTCTAGAAGCGTCGTCTTCTTCTACGCTGTGAGTTCTAGAATCTTCGTTCGAATTCGATTCGTTCTTCAGTCCCAGCGCTTCGGGAATCGTCTCCGACGCTTCGGTGCTGCCGTACGCTTCTGTAGTGCTTCGCGTCACGTCTCGTTGATCTATCGCCGTAGGATTCACTATCTCGACGTCGTACTCTCGTTCCTCCGTCGATTCCACGTCGAACACTCGTTCCGGCTCGATGTTTTTGCTCGGATCGTCCTCGTCTCCCTCGTCGGAACTGACGTCCAACGTCCGTCCCTCGTTACCTCGCAACAGATGATCGTTGAAACCCTCCATGTCGTAGTTGCGTCTCACGTCATTATCACAGTTTATCGTCAGTACAAAGTTTAGAACTACTAGCACAAGAGTCACAGTTCTCCCGGGGATACACATTTTTGTTTTGTTTTTGGGGTTTTTAACACATTTTACACTAAATTATTGTTGGGTTTTGAGTTGTTCTTTCGTGCTGTGGTTCCTTTGTCTTCGCTTCTCAGTTGTGATGGATGTCTGCAATGAAAAATATAGCTGGAATTAATTTAATGTTCGTTTTTTCTTTTAGTATTTTCACATCTGTTAGGCTCGTAATATTTTTATATTAGTTTTTTTTTTATTTGAAATGTTTTGCTTAGTTTAAGTCTTACTCTTCAAACAGACACCAATAAAATAGAAGAGATAAATGGGATCATTCTATATATTGTTCACTTTTAATATTTCCTACTTTTATTTGTTCTTCCTTCAAAAATATACTCTACTGAACTAAATCTTAGTTATAGATGACACATTATATTGACTATTCACACCCCATAAAGAGTAAGATAAAGAAAGAAAGAAAGACTATTTATTCGCAGTAGAAAAAATTAGACTAAACAAGTCTAAGTTATCGGTATTTTTCGAGTTTATCAACTAAACATAAAGAAACAAATATTTCAAATACAATCATTTATTTTCTTTTCCCTTCATAGTATGAATATGTAATAACTCAGGTTAGTTATTGAAAAATCACAACGTAAAGATCGCTTCCGACACAGTAGCCAGCGGTGACCGGTTATGTTAACGATGTTGTGATAAACGAACTAGAATATACATACCTAATATCAATATTAACATACAAACGGATCAACCGCACCGTAATCTATACTAATATTATAAAGAGGAAAACTTGTTTGTTTGTTTGTTTGTTTGGTTGTAATGAATAGGCTCA
>DWTF01000166.1:0-14708 GCA_018250225.1 Udranomia kikkawai
GTTTACATGCACGCAACTAGATGGCGTTGTAGCAAATTCAGGTTTTTATTTTTTCAGTGTGGATTTAAAAAAAAATATGTATATATCTCCTCATTAATAATAATAAATTCATGAATTATGAGATGTAAATTTTTTTTTATATTTATTTACATTTAGTTTCAATAGCTTTTCTTGAAAAAAATAAGGGTAGGCATATCATTTTCTAAAAATATGAATAAAGTCGGGTTATCTTACGCGAATAAAAGATTAAATACGAAGATATTACGTTTGCAATCTCTTTAACTGTAGTAATATATTTATTTAAAGTGACAAAAATACTTTTTCAAACGTTTTTACGCAAATTGTCTTTTGCATGCAAGCTTTTCCATCGTTCGTTGGTACCATTGATATAAAATGCTTGATGTAGTTTCCTATAAATTTTATTTATGGTCTTTGAAGTTAAAAATAAAATTCCAAATAAGAACACAATACTTTGGGTATTTTCGCCGCAAGGCTACTAAGCACGCGACTTAAGTCTCTATTAGCTCTGCAGTGCATTTTTAATATTAAACACAGTCTATCCATCTATCGATCAGTCTTTTGTTGTCCACTGCTGGGCGTAGGTCTTTTCTATTTACAACTTCCACCGGTTTTGAATCAACTGCACCCAGCGGATTTCTGCTGCTTTTAAATAACTGAACTCCTCGCCATAAAACCGAAATATGATACAATATTGAGCGTAGTCTATTGATAGAATTATTTGATTTCATAGCATAACTGATGGCGCACGTAAACTGGTGGCAACCGAATATCCCGTTGCATTGATTTGAACGTCGTGTGTTCCCCGCGTTGAAAGCACATTTCACGTCACCGCCAGAACGTCGTTAAATCTTACCCCACAAATGCGCTGTCTGTACCCAAATATTGTTCCATCGTACATGAATATTAATGTAAATAATGGACAATGGTTTTTGCCATTACTGCGCGTGTTAATTTAAAAGGTTAAAAATATTTTAATTTTATTTCTTTAAT
This sequence comes from Udranomia kikkawai, assembly GCA_018250225.1. Lineage (NCBI taxonomy): Eukaryota > Metazoa > Arthropoda > Insecta > Lepidoptera > Hesperiidae > Udranomia > Udranomia kikkawai. The sequence goes on from DWTF01000166.1 coordinate 1,012, forward strand.
GACCCGCATTTATTTTTACAAGCGCACGCAATGTCAAAAATGCGCATGATGTCGTCGCCAGGCCATCATTATACCGTCCATGACAAATGCGTAGCGCGTACGTCAGAAACAATTACCCCACTACCGCCTCTGTCACTGACACTGGTAATTCAATGATAATTGTGTAAAAATGTGCTGGCATTATCGCAATTAACGACTGTATTCCAACTTGTTAATTAATCGATGCATTTTCGTACCGCGCGGAAGACAGTTACAACAGCAATGCAAGAACATCAAGGTAAACTGGTTCATTAAAATCAGCAGATATAATAAAAACAGGTGGAACTATTCTGGTCTATTAGCGTTCGAGATATCCATCGGGCGGCCGGACTCGATATCGGTAATCGAATTTCAAACATAGATTAGTCGTTTGCCGGACGATGTTTAGGTTCTGCGACGGACAGACAAAGAGACAAACGAAATTAATTGGGGCCATGCGCCGGCGGCATAATCCAATCGCGTTGGACCTCGTCCGTTTCGAGCCTTTTGCACGGATCGGCTGAAGCAAGGAAGCCCGTTCCAAGTACTCCCTCAGCAAAATTGTTTAAACCACCACGAAACTGGTTATAATCGAATTTTGATCCCCAATTTCTTCCCTCAACCTGTTTTCTGTCGCTTACAAAACATTTCACTTGCTTCGTAGACTCATAGATATGTTATAATCAAATACATTTTATGACCATTAATCTTTTCACTATCACAGAACAGTGCTTATTTAACCATTGGAATAGCAAAATAATGACACACACCAATTCGACTAAAAGGCATGACCAATAAGTCCACGCAGTTGGACGCTGGACACGAATTAATCGACGGACAATATCGCACAAACCTTTCGTGTCTTGATGAGAGTTTGTCGTCAATTTGCGTACAATGTCAATTTGCTCAAGAGAAACGTTCGAGTTTGGGACACAGAGCCTCATTAGAGGCGAGCGGTTGCAATTAAACCGTGCGTCTTTTGCGCCTTAACGAGCGTCCAAATTGGAACCCGCCCGCCCTGGACACGTGCTTTAATAAAATACATCCCGCCGTAGTGTAATAAATATTTGCTGCGATAATATCGAGTCATACGTTGCCTTTTCTTTACTTTGTACCAGTGGTTCAGTGCTGGGATCCGTTATGTTTTAATGGTTAACGATTAACTTATATGTCTATTGTAGATCTAAAGAGCGAATCTGAGTGTAGGTATGTGTCAGTTTTTTTGCTTATTACGTGCCTGAGTGTCAGTGATCCAGCTTATGAGATATTATTTTCCTAAAATCATTAACAATTTTGGCACGGATTTTTCATGGATTTCATACAGTATCGTACCAAAAAAAAACAAAAAATAAGCATTTTATTGAAAAAATAAATCTTTATCCGTTTGATTATAAACTAAAATACTTTATAAAAAATACTGTTATAAATAATATCGCCAGACGCTCCTTTAATATGTTCCCAGCGCCAAAATAATTACTATTGATGGATGGTTTCTTTTAGAGCAGTATATTACTACCGTGATAAAAGACCTCCCTTTATAGCGAACGGGCTCACGTCGTTAAGTTTGCCGCTGAGGCAATGTTTCAGCAAAACAAATAGTTATACCGTGCTGTACGGCCTTCTATATTCCATTTTTCTATTTCAGTCCCCCACGCTTAATTGCAACACGATACTACGAAATATAAAGCAAAATGTACTATTTTTTATACTCCAATATACTTTTATACAAGTTGAAAAAAATTACTAGGCACTCGAATTCAACGAGTCATTCAAATTTTCTTACTTATATAAAAAATGCTGAAAACTTTAAAGCGATATTTTTCATTCTTCCAATATATTTCAGATGGATAAAATGAGCGTAAGTGAATAAGCGGTCTCGTTAGTGGCCGATTGTAGATTGAGCCGCAATTGCCTGACTAATGGCGCCTCAAACCACCATTCCTTAAAAGATAAAACGTATACTTTTTATATCATTGAAGTAGCAAACGAGCACCTGATGGTAAGTGGCCACTATCACCCATGGACGCCCGTAATCAACCCAAGACAGGATCGAAATTCTTTCTTAGATCGATCACAGATGCGTTGCTACTCCTGAGGACAAAGTTGAAACGCCTCGGTTAAGTATCTCTCCCTTACACCCACACATCCTTCAACCCAGAGTTCAACAGCAGCAAGAATACTGCCGTTATAAAGCAGAAGTAGATGTGTCGATGGAACCTCCTGAATCGAACTACGAAATGTTCTACCACCATCAAAAATCTTGGGGGTATCTATATTATTGTTCAATTGGGCTTTTACTATTCTTAAACCTAGTTAGGAATCGGTGACCTTAACTTTTGCAACACACTCCTAAATGATGGCAAAGGTGTGGTGACCTAAAGCTATTTTGTGGGAAAATACAAAGTTGTACACTTACTATTACTACTACTATTTAATAATGCACTTGTTTTTATATCATTCATAACGACATATGTCTTCCTTAGACTGATTCGTACAGAGGCAATAATAACATAAAATGATATAACACACGTTATTTTATTATCTCAGTAAGCAAATGCAAAAAATCTCTTACGCTCTCGTTAGCGGTTGATTGCCGACTGATTGAATCGCTCATGCTTGATTGACAACGCTTTTACTAATGACTGTTAAGATACTGAGATATTTTTTATATGCCAAACATTACCTCAGAATATATCTGATATAATCAAACTGTTTTCATTCAAAACTGATAGGTAGTCAAGATCATGAATCGCAAAAAACTTTGTAAAAATTAAAAGATAATTTGTCTTTACGAATGTCATTAATGTTACAACGGAAATCTTTTTTGACGTGGTAACGTTTTTTAAATCGATGAACGCCGGTTGCACGCATGAAAAAGTGTCACGTTCCGCGTAGAAGCGATAAGAGGTTTTAGGAGGAAAGCATTTAAATGCTACATACTAGGAATTGACCATTATACACTGAATGAATAACGACTGAACTTCATTTACTCGTGATAGTCACACACTACTGTAAAAGTGCATCTGAGAAGTAAGTGCGTGTTCGTTAGCGGGTAATTGTCAATGCAACCGGCTATGCGTAATTGGCGTGCGTATTTACAGAGTAACCCTTTAGGGTTCAACTCCGGAGGCACAACCGCCATATCTACTGCTTAATAACAGCAATATTATTGCTGCTGTGTTCTGGTTTTAAGGGTGTAGTAAGGGAGACATACTTAACCGAGGTGTTCCAACTACTAATTCATACTCAGGTGTAGGGAGGAATCGATGGTCGACCTAAGAAAGAACTGTGATCTTGTGTTGAGTTGATAACAGATGTCCATGAGCGGTGACCACCTAGCATTAGGCGGATAACATGCTCGTTAGCTACATCCCTGTTACAAAAAAAAAAATACTGAAAACCGTTCCTTTCACAACAACGATCTGTCCGTACAGAGTATTTATTTGCAGAGCCACACACTACTGCGGATGTGTGGGTGAGTAAGAAGTTGCGGGCTCGTTAGCGGGTGATTGCCGATTGAGCAGCAATTGCCTGATTGACGGCGCCCTAACGAACCGCCTTTAAGGGCCACGTGGACGTGTTTCGCAACGCCAACTTTTAAGGAGCGAAATTTTAGCGGTTTTAGAGTTTAGCGAAACTTGGCGAATAATACGTTTGGTGCTTCAGTGTTGTGTTACGTTGCTAATGGTTTTCGGTTTTTTTTTTGTAGTAGTGGTCTATTACTGTTGACTGTTCTAGTATACTGCTTTATTTATTAGAGATGTCAAACAGTCAGTCGTATATAAATTGCTATATAAAATGACCGATAAAGAAGTGTGTCTTCAGAGACGTGAGTATTTGATATTATGTCTTGGTCTTCCTCGTATGACTAGTTACAGTGAATGATCATTCTTAGATTTATAAACTGTAGGCTTGTCTTGATCAGCTATTATCTAGTTGACGTAAGCAGGTGGTAGAAATAAAAGATGATCAATCTTTTAATTTCATACACATAATATCACTTGTTCTGTAATATACCAAAATATAATAAAACTAAAATAAATCTCGTGACAAAATCAAAACTTGTGTTAGCTAGTGACATAACGCACGCGTAGACCCGCTACGTGCTACGAGTTTCTGATTGCAGGTAGTTCAATCAAACAATTTGCTTCGATTGACGTCGTTGAATCTGTAGCCCATCACTATTTGATTTGTTTGTAAACATACGTCCAGTATTACTTCCATATACATAAATAATTTAAGTGCCTGTTTGTGATTTTATATAACAACGATTCCTAAGTTAATACAGTAGATATTTATACGGGCACAAGTTTTGTCTATATTTTTCAATGGGGTTATCTTTAGAACGATTTCATCGATTGCGAGAGAATGGATATTTCGTCAATTTCTTTTCTAAATTTTGAATCGAAATATTTTGTTGTTAAAGAAATATAACTAAGTAGCATCTGTGAAATTGTCGCAAAACTGGAGATGTATACAAAGTTGCTAATTATGATACACGCAATAAATCACTGTAAAATGTAATTTGCGCCTTGTTTACGCGTTTACCTTTCCGCACTCGGATCGGGAAGCATAACACCTCGCGGAACGCATGTACACAGTAATCAGCACGAAACATCATCAGCGTCTTCGTGAAGCGGGACCGCAATTCATCATATCGGGACAAAAGGCGGCGGATAAACGCGACAGTTGTTTGCGTGAAGCGTTAATTTCGTTAAGGAGTCTCAATCAGGGAAGACGTGTAAGTGAAGTCGGCGGGCGGTCGCCGCGGGAGTGATTCGAGCGAATTACCTGGAGGCGCGGGGACAGACTCGTTAGTTGTTGTTTGCCGAGTGACGCGGGTCAATCAGCAGAGACATGCACGGAACCGCACTTCTTCATCCCTCCCCACCCTGCCCCCTCGCCGCTCGTTAGGCCGCGCCGTCTCTGTCAACTGTGAGACGAGCTTTATCGAATCTACGACGCACGACCCGCGCCGCGGTTGGCCCACTCTTCGCTCCTAGTTTGGCTCGCAACCGCCGGTAAACAAGGGAAATCAGTGTAAAACGAATTTATATTTCCTTTATGAACGTTGAATACGCAGATCGGCGATCTTGATTACCTGCAAAATGGAGGTATCAATTGAGGACTGATTGCAGAATGCATAAAGTGGAGCAGAGGAGAGAATCGGGCTGAGTCTTAGATGTGCAAGCAATAAAGTAAACATGATTTACTCGTAGGTACGTAGATCCACTAATCAGTGTAAAAGCTGCAACTACTAAATTAAATTTACGACTCGGGTTTTTACTGCTTGCGACAGTGGTTTGCAACCGCAAGGATCGTTTACAATACAATTAAATAAAAAAAGACATATTACATAATCGCTATTAAATTGTGATTAGTTAGTAGTATACAAATGTTTAAATATTTGAAGATAAAATCCCTATAGGATAATATACATAAATGAATGAAGTTGAATGTTGTTTTTTTTTTCATATCAATCTGTTCTGCTGCTATGAGTAGGAAGAACATTAACTTATAATATGTGTTTGCAAATTCTAAAAAAAATCTGCCCCCGTACTCTCGGCATAGTGTGTTTATTTAGACACTATGCCGAAAGTACGGGGGCACTAATAGTATAGTTTACGTAGTCAAATAGTTTCGATTACGTAAACTATACTATTCTCAAAAATGTTCGTGATGGCTGTACTATTGACATGAAGTAAAGACGACAAGAATAGTCCGGTGTTTGAGTCGAGAAAATCTCAACCGCGCCACATAGAGGGCTTATGCCACAGGGTGGTGGTTGGTTAATTGGGTTGGATTCCGTGCGTTTAGCTAATTAGCGGGCTCCCCGGACAGCTGCGGTCCACATGCGTAGCGCCTCCCGGCTTTGTCTTACTCGTATTATATGGGACGTATTGTATGGCCTGGCGTCACTAGGAAGTATAAAGCGTGTCTTTTTATTGTTGCCGTGCTAGTTACGATAATTAGGTAGGGTTTTGTTTAATTATGTATATGAATCTCGGGTAAACCCCTGTTTACCCGAGATTCATATACATAATTCTATCAATCAATCATATCAATCTCCCTAGATTGAGAGTTGAATCTAAGATAGATATAACCTTATTGATAGTAAATCACACCCTTGTTAGGTTAAATTAATTCAAAGGTCCAATCAGCTGATGTGATGATGATTATTTTTTTTAAATTATTTGTTACTTTGAGATCTAATCAGTACTCACTATGCATGTCACTATGCAGTACTATGAGATATTTTATGTAAAGTGGGTGAAGTGTCCGGTGTAGCTATCTACTACTTTAATTTACAAAAATGAAATGGTGAATGTACTACTACATATTGAACGACCTTGGTTATAAAAAATCATTGTTTCCGACACTGTCGCTTAAAAATTGCCGCCCGATTTCACAATTCATTATCGCATATTAATTAAGGAGTTATTTTTAATTTCATTTTTCCGCTTTCATTTTTATAAATATGTATGGAATAGTACGCAGCGTTTTTTTTAGTCGCAGAAAAATATGCTGTTTAGTTGTGCGTGATTATTTACACGAATATAAGTGCATAATATTTTTCCCTAATTACCGCCTCAGACTGCACATGAATGCAATAATTACTCGTAATGAAAAGGCAAAGTTATTTTAACGAAGAACATAATTATGAGCGTTTGGTTCATGTTAATTAGGGATTAAGGAAAAATCCTTTCGACTCGGTCCGTTTCTGTAATTTAATCTCGGCCTTTGTCAACAATGGTTCTATTATTAACTATGTTCATTAATTTTTTATAACGTGGTGGTACATTTAGGTGATTGTGGTGCGGAATCAAAGAGGTCTATTTATTTTTTAACTTATATTTTTATATGTGCTAGATTCATGTACATTCTGGAAACGTAATTTGTATTCATGTACTTAGTTACTAAGTAAGATCGTTAAAATTAATTGCATGATTTATAGCATCATACAATATACGCATATAAAACACCATGTAACCAAATAAACATCCTAATTCCTAACAGAATAGTTAAGCAATATTACAAGTATGTAATTAAAATAACTCAAATTTCTAGCTAGTTAGCATTGTTACGTAAAATGGTAAACAGATCTTGTTCTCTCTAATAACGCTCTTCACTGAATCATTAAAAATTCAACATCGTATATAAATGAGAAGACATGCGGTAGGTACACCGTAGTAACAGTTAATTAGTGAGAAAATCAACGAAAAACTTCGCTACCGACATTCTAAATTAGTCCTTAGCGTTTTTTAACGAGCCCAATTTAGTCGGGCCGAGAGATTCCGTCGATCGCTGTTGTGTGCAAAACTGTACTTTTTGTCCCGATCTCAGGTAGAAAATACAACGGTTCAAAGCATTTTCATAACAATGCGCCCGCGGCTTTCTCGGTATACTTTTTTGGGTGTTCGAAACGTTTGACAGACGCGCTATTGTCATCGTTAGATGATGAACTAAAAACTCGACCGCTTATAGATAATCGATAAGAACGATCGAATGACATTTGAACGAAATGCCAAATTTAGAGAGGCTCTAATTAACGTTTACAAACATGGTGAAGGCATGTGGCGCAAAAAGTTGGAATAGCCACTAATGAAACACTAACCTCGTGTAGTCGCTTTTGCATAGGATCATGCCGCCTTTGAAATAGAAGGAGCGCCCCATGTCGGCGAGGGCCTGGCCGCAGCACGTGCACTTGAGGCAGCCGTGGTGCCAGTATCTGTCGAGGGCGTGCAGGAGGAACCTCTCGACGATCTTGCCGCCGCAGCCCGCGCATTCCTTGAGCGCGGGGTTGTTGTTGTTGTGTGGGTAGTCGTGGCCGTTGGTCGGCGAAGGCGGCCTCGGGCGAGGGTGGGTGTGGCGAGCTGAGCTCCGCGTACCCGTGGTAGTGCGGGTTCATGCTCAACGCGCTCGCTGCCAGCTTGACGGTTGGAGCGGGGACCGCTCGCACCGACCACCACAACTACACGCCCTGCAACAAACACATACGACGTTATACATCTGTTTAAAATAAAATATAACAACTGTACATTATTGTTGTGTAGATTGTTCTTCTCTTTATATGTAAAGGAATTGTTAACATTCCATACCATGTTACCTATGTTTATTTAATTATGTTTTATCTATTAGGTAATATTTTTCAATATTTTTGTTATTTTTCTTTAGTGTTATTGTTAAGAGCGCATGTAGTCCTCTTTATCAAAACAAAATTCATTTATTTTGCATATCCAGTATCTTGTAAGTTTTATTTCATGCTAATCGGTTCACTGAAACAGAAGTTACTCGGGCCAACTTCTTACGCGAGCGGTGAGCTCGTAACACAGGAGTGCTAGTGACACACAAAGAATCTTCGCGGAAACTTTTAAGTAATAAGGTGCTCTCTGAGTTCAGGTTGACCCGTTGAACTGATTTTTCTTCACGGGCTTTCGGGGACCGACGTAGGCTTGCGGACGGCCGCGTTTATAAAATTTTCCAATTAGCAATTTCATACAATTAGGAGCGGGACGAAGGTTGGAGGGGTGGGGGGTGCGGTGCGTCAACCCGATCCAATTAGCTCGCGGCCGGCGGAGCGGCGGGACGCCGTCTGAGCGGCCCTGTCGCCATAAAACTTAATTAAACGTTTTAAAACAAGTATTCATTAAAGAATAATCAAGCTTATGTAGTCATAAATAACCGGATTGTCCCGCGCGGAACGGGTGCCGTAATTAAGACTGCACAGAGTTGATCAAACGCACTGATTTGAAACTACCCTTCATTAAGAGAACGCGAGGCGGGCGCGGGAGCTTCCGCTGCGGTGCAGAAACTAATTAAGAATAACGGACGCTTTAAAAGCGTAATTAATTTAGATTGTAATTCTATTTCTCCGAGAGTAAAGTAGACAATTATTTCAGTAGCCCTTTCTTTTGGAGCGATTTGCTTTGCTAAATGTAATTTGGTTAATTTTTGTGTCCAACGCTGTAAGGGTTGTAGCTTTGTTGAGATTATATTTTTCTGGTCTGCGTGTTTGGAATAAAACACGGTTTTAAATGAGTTGATTATCAACTTCAACGTTACGTAGGAAGGTCAATTCCCTGCTTCCGCCTCCGTTATCCTTAAATACAAAAAAAAATCTCAAACAACAATCGATTACATTTTTAGCGCTTAGCTTACAGTTTATAACATTCTTAATACGTCTCAGAAACCAACTCATCGCACACGTGCGCGGCGAAACGAATTCATTTTGTTTATATTACTTTATAGGTTATGTAAACGGTGTTTACGGGCGTGTAGACATTGTTGGCGTCTTATTAGGCAGGATCGTGTGGAAACCATAAATCTTTGCTGTCTAATGAAGGCCAGAAGTTGTGCACTGTCGCGTGCGTGTTAATGAGTCGCGTGTACGACCTATCGTTCGTTAAATCAATGGTGCGCTGATCTAAGCTGTATTAATGGTTTTGTCTTTGGATTTTCATTTTTTTTTTTGTTACAGGAGCTAAGGTGCGGTCATTTTTAGTTCCACACTAGGATTCTCTGTGTCGTAGGTGCTATGGACAATAAATTATTATTATTAACCTGGGACCCTTTTAACGGTAGTCCGGCATGGTAACCATTGGGCCAGGGGTTTTGGGGATGTTGTACCTATTAAGAAGTCTGTTCAACGCTAACAAACGACACTCCTAAGCCGACAGTTGCCATACGTGGTCAAAGGTTGTCGAAAACGTGGCTTATAAATTATAACCTTTAACAATTAGGTGTGCAAATTGACTATTCGTAGCTTGGTTTTTTTATTCATTACTTAGATATGGAGGACGAATCTCATACATAGAAGGTAATATCCGTCGACTGTTGGATAATTGACAATTCTTCCGGTGTGAAACGTCTACAGCACCAGATGATTGATCAATGCGTTGCTCCTAACTGTAAATCGTCTAATGAAGGCATACCATGTCGCGTGTTAGTTAATGAGCGATTGCGTGTAAATGTACAGACTTCATTTAACCTCTTCGATGATCAAGTATTTTTTTACTATAGGTTTTTTTTTCACGCGTTATACCATGCAGTAGAAGTTTCTCGCAATGTATATTTTTAAGACTTTTATACATGTAATTATTTTAATAAGTATTAAACTTTGTAAGATAGGTATACTTATCATAGCATTGACTATTTACAATAGTCAAATCGACTGCTTTACTCCCAAGTACTCCATATCATAATAACACTTAAAGCAGAAGTTATATTTCGCTCATTATGTAACCAAAACCATTTCTTCTGCACGAGAACTGAAGCTTTAACGCATTCGAGGATTAGCGGTCGTCGCGTGCGCGTAAACGAGGCGTCGCGTGCACGGACCGGTAGCAATCGCCTCGTCGCAACCGCGATACACCGGTCAAAGTTATGTTAATTTTATCTTACTTTTATCTCTTCTCGTCATTATTATAAACATATTTTAACAACTTAACCTTGTTCTTGCATCAACCTTAAGCATGTTTATCGTCTTATGCTAGAAAATATAAATTTGGATGCAGGTTAAGTGTTACGGTCGACAGGTGCGCGCGCGTAGACGAGGCGTCGCGTACAAAGACCGATAGCAATTGCCTCGTCGCAACCGCGATACACCAGTCAAAGTTATGCAAATTTTTATCTCAGTATTATCTCACCTCGTCATTATTATAAGGATATTTAAGGATTTAAGGATCAACATTTTTATGCATAGATCCTTAAAAATCATTTTTTTCTACTAGACAATGAAAATTAAGCTACATTATTAAGGTTACGGCCGACATCGTGCGTGGGGACGAGGCGTCGCGTGCAAAGACTGGTAGCATTCGCCTCGTTGTAACCGCGATACACCGGTCAAAGAGATACGTTAATTTTTATCCGACTATAATATCAAGTCATTAATAAAAAAAAAACATATTTTGAGTTCGCGCGGTTATCTTGAACTAATTCCGAGAACCAACAATTTGTTCATGCAATGTACCAAAAAAATTATTCTTAAGAAGTTCTTAAGAATTACGTATTATTACATTTATTGGTTACTATATAATGGGAGCTAAGATGCATTCTTATTGCGTTCGACACGTGCGTGCAAACGAGGGCTCGCGTGCGAAGACCGGTAGCAATCTGTTTCAAACTATATCTGTGTTATGTAGAATATTATTTTGGGCGTTACTATTGTTTTATTTGCCATTAATGTCACATATTCAAAGCAGTCAAGCATAAATATTTTTACGAGACAGTAATATTTTGTTATACATATTATCCCGTAACACTATAACGTAACACACAACAAAGTTACGCTAGGTATGTCTGAATTGTCACTGTTTACATCGAAACAACACAGTAATAACTTTACACCATTATCCCACAACTTTAGCATCTCGAAAAAGAAGTTGTGTAAGTGTCATTAGTGGCTTCTTTATTTACTTTTTTTTTAATATCACTATAAAAACACACCACTAGCCTCAAGTAAATGTTAAAATAAAACAAAAAAATAACTCGTTAGCATGATGGTTCAATTTGTCCAGAACGTATTATGCCTTTAAAAATATTATTCGTTCAATAAATACAGAGGCGATTGATGTGATATATAAATATTGTGCTCTATACATATGTACGTATGTAAGAGAAATTTGTATCATTCATATTTCGCGAATGTATGTGCTCACGAATTCCGAACAGGTTATTTCAGATTGCAATCGGCCTCATCCATTAGCGGATTAACGGTTGATTTACAGCTATGTAAAAACTTTGTAATGAATTGATATAGGACTTCAAACTTGATTAATTGGACGCTTATGTCGTGGTGCTTTAAATTATGAATATATTATAATGACGTCATCTAGATGAGCAAGGTAAAGGTAAAGTTCATTTGTTATAAGCCTTTATTGTAAAAAGCGATACTTACGAAAATGTTTTTAGTGAGTTGTGTAGATCTTTTGGAAAATTAACGACAGATACACGGATGATACAGATTTAAATGCGAGAATTACTTCTTAGGAGGAGGATCTTAGTTTTCGGGAATTACCACACTAATCTGATTATATTTTAATGCGACCCTACAGGAAGACCCTACACACGAACATTTCGATTATTGTCAAAAAGTAAGCGTAATACACAAAAAGGGCCCTAGCTCTTCAGTTGTATCATTGGATTTTTCTGTAATAATTATGTTGTAAAGATTATCCATTGATGAGAATCTTAAAATATTTTGAATACTACATTCCAATCACAGTTCGATTCGATCATTCTTAAGTCCTTGGTCTTGAAAAACATAATCTTCCTCTTCTTCTTTCTCTCTACTACCTTAGTCGCAAAGGTCCGGTTTTGCGAATAGAAGAATTGTTGTCTATTGCACTGTGATTATTTTCATCAATATAATTTTTTATTATCTTTATTACGTCGAGCACACACGAGCATGTGTTCGGATCCGCGCAGGTCATTTGAGATCGCAATCGCTGCTCCATTAGCGGTTTAACGGTTGATTTACAACCACCACAAAACATTGTAATGAATTGTGACGGCAAGTAATTTTATTATAGGTGTAATGAGCTGACCTACTTATATCTGTAGGGAAACTGCTTTCTAACCTTTGCATGGAAAGTAAGAGTGGTATTGTAAAGATTTTTATATAGAAGTAATAAAGAATAAAAGTATAATTTGAGTTATCTGTGATTGATAAAAAGTTAGGAATAATGTTGTAAGTGAGTTGAAAATTACAATTGTATTAGTTTTTTTTTATCTTGTTATATTATTTACAAAGATTTACTGCGCTAGTCTGTATATTTAGATATTATGGTCGGATCCTAATACCCTTACTATCAAAAGTATACACAGTTTAAAACTAAAACCTGTACAAAAAAGCACATCTAAGTTAGATTCCATGACCGTATCAACCGTAAAAATAACGACAGCTTTTCGAAACACGAAATACAATTGTGCATAATTACTCAAACTTATGTCTGTCGAGTCTCCCACTGGGAGGTTATGGTAAAACGAGCTCTATTTTTATCGAATAGGGTTGCTTGTACCATTTTTGTGGTCCCGCGTAAGGCAGTGCGTGTTTAGGCGCGGGGGTGGCCTGGGAACCGGCAGGTGCCGTTTTCATTATTCAAGCCCCATTGATTGGATACTTTGTTGCCGTTTAAAAATCTTATTAGCAACCGCCCGACAACAAAGACCCGCGATGAGCCTCCTCACAGCCCTCTATTTACCTGTTAAGTGATTTTTTTTTCAATTACAACCGTGAGCTGCAGCTCCGAATGCTCGAGAAAACCGTAAGTCATCTTGTTAGACGTTTTATTACTTCGCCTCCCTTTCACTATGTTTGGTGTTTGTACGCGCGATGAGTTCACAAGTTTCCCGATAAAAAGAAATGTTTGAAAATTGTACCGTTAATGAGGGTCCGTGTTGAACTCTCAGATGTTGTTCAGCTCAAATATCGAGTGATAGAACTTTGAATATAACGAAGCTGCTATAAGGATAAGAAACAAATAAGTAAAAGTTGCAAATTTTAAGTATCATTTCTTTCTTATACAAATCCAAGAACCTAGGGGTAAATTTTCTGATATTTATCTTATACCGGTAATATTTAATTTTCTGTGAAGACCCGTTGTGATTTTCAGTTTTATATTGAACAATGTTTTCACATTTTCCTGCGGCTTCGTCCGCGTAAGATTTGGACTGTCACA
>DWTF01000167.1:0-14699 GCA_018250225.1 Udranomia kikkawai
AAAAGATTAATTAATAAATTAGTTTTCATTGCATGCATCAACAAGTACCATTAGTCCTCATAAAAAGGTTTTCTTTTCCGACTTCCCAAAAATCGTCGTTTTGAGTTAGGTCAATATTCCATTAAGCATGCGATATTCAGCCTACAGCATGATTTGAACCAACACTGAAGTCACGGAAAAGCAACGGTTTGTGTCAGTACAAGTTACAAACCCGAAGTGAAATACAAAAAGTTGATTAAGATTGATGCTGTGTAAATGACATTCGCGTGTTGTAAAGCCTAAACCACACTTATTTTAAAAGGTTCATGACTGAAAACAATGAAGCTAACAGCCTTGTTAGGATGTAGAAATCAGTTAAAGTACAGAACACGCTGGTTATAATTAACCTTCTTTTGTATTAGTTCGCAACTACTAAACCTCGAGGTAACTCAAATTGATGTAATTATTTGCATCCTCCGTAAAACAATAAAGATTGTTATACACATAAGTCTTAAATGTAGAATAGTAGTATGAATAAAGGTTAACACAGATATTTGTATCTAAATCGAAAATTTAAGATGAGAATATCGTGTTCTAAAATCGACTTAATCAATGAAATATGTTATATAATATGTTGGATTATTTCCAATAGCCTATTAAATATGACGAAATTGAGTTATAAAATTACAGACTAACATAAAATTTAATTACTTTTTAACATAATATAACATATTACAATTTCTTTAACATGAACACAATTGTCATAAAATGCATGCAATCTTTAAGCAATTGTATGTATTAACAGTAAGTGGTTTTGTTCTCAGAAACCATACTTTACACTCTGAATTATGTGTAATCTTTAATCTTTTGTATCAAACACAAGTTTTGACATTCACGCCCGTTTTCAACTTCAGTTGAATGCTATTATCTGAATTCTAAAAATGGATACTGGCCTTTGGCCTACCTAGGATACGCCTTTGAAATCTGTTTGAAGCCACACATTTATTAGCTCGATATAACTGCATTTCGACTCACGAGCAGTATTTGCTATCCGCGAGTGCAACTAAAAATACACTATTTTAGTATAAAATCCGTACTATTCAGTATAAAAAAAATGTCATCATAAACAATTTTTTTTTGAGAATGATACCTTACTTTAAGTTGATTTTTAACGTCAGTGTAATTTTACTTTAAAGGGTCAATTATATTGGTAGCTTAACCACTATAAAAACTTACAACGTAATAAATAAATAATTAAACTAAGCGAATGAACAAACGATTTTTAAAAATACATAGTTCTATGTTAGATGATTCTGTTTTAACATGATCTTAGAAACATAAGGAACAGAAACTTATGACAGTAAAACCATGGAGCAAATATTCTATTTAGCATAACAAATATTTTTTTTCAGTGAAAATAGATATTTTTGTATTTGATATACTTCCATCCAGTCGGTACAGTATCGATAAGACACCCAATAAGCCAGCAGGCTTATGAATCAAATTCTCCCGCGTGATCATCGCGGCATTCAGCGTATGACCTATTGAATCCCGCCACAATGAACTAGTGTTCATTTAACTATTGCGATATTATTTCAAACCTTAGCATTGTTTCTGTGTGATGTGTCTAAAGCTATTTGTGCAATATAAATGTATGTAGATATCATTTGTTTATGTTTATAGTAGATACTTTTAAATGACTTGATATTTTACCGACTGCGAGATATGTTTTAGTTTATTTTTTATCTAAAATTATTGTGGTTGCCAATGAATATTCACATAAAATCTCAAACCAGACCAAGGATCTATCTGAGATTGTTCAGATGCCACTAATGAGTACGAATGTCAACATTATTTTAAAAGGACACAGTTCTTCAAAAGAGCTATAAAGTAGTTGCTCTATTCATTTGAACTTCTCGGGAGAGCTAAACATATTTTTATAATTAGGTACATAACCTAATATTTATTCGAATATAGTAAATGGTCTTCATTAAATAGGGAACAGTTAACTAAAAACATAATGGCTACTTGTTTTAAGGTTTGTATAAAATTTCCCAACATTTATGTTCCATATAACAACCTTAACCATTTTTATAGCTTACGTGCACACTACTGGTTTAATGTCAGAGCAATTTTATAATGACACATTTCCAAATATTTTATTTTAGAAATACTTCTAACCTTCTAATCTTTGGACGATGGTGATGGTGAATGGACTCTTTTATAACTGGGAGGTAGCACGAGCATGCACTCCACGTGATTACCAGTGATGGTAAGCCAAGACAGGATCGAAGTCCTTTCTTAGGTCGACCACAAATGCATTACTTCTCCTCAGGACTAAGCTAGAATGCGTCGGTAAAGTATGTCTCCCTTACCACACTCTTTAAACCAGAACACAGCATCAAGAACACTGCTATTACAGCAGAAATAGGTGTGTCCTTGATGCCTCCGAAGTCATAAAAGTCGGAACCGTAAAAGGTTTTACCACCTTCAAAGGTTTTATCACCTACAATGACGCTTCAATTTCATTAAACACTTACCGTGATTAAAAGACATCGGAGATTTCTCACATCAAGATTATTTTAAGCACTGCACTTTATCTTTTCGCTTCAATTATTATTATTATTGGCCTAGTGATATATAAAAGTGAAATGTCGTCCAAGTAATCTGGAGTCTGAGCATGTTTGTAAAATACCATGCATTCTTTTGCCTAACCATCTTAATGGCGCAATATAATTAAACAACTTAAAATTGCACGGCAGAGTAATATGAGTTAACTTTATACATATAAAAAATTCGTTTCAACATGCTCAACATTTACTTGAAAGTGTGCATTTCTTTGTGTTCTTGTTGAAATATGAGACTTTTATGAGACTGCAGTAAAACTGTAGCGATTAGCCTAAATTTTATAAGGGATGTGTATCCAATTTGGGTAATAATAATACACATAGTATTCTTTTACTGAAGGTTCCGTATATTTGTTACGTATCTGATAACTTTTTTTATCCTATCTCAGAATTCATTACGGTGGGTTTCTATCATTAATTATAATTATAAGTTTAAGAGTTTCATTCCATATACAGAGCTATTCTTCAAATATCAAATACTAGTAATATTCGTATGTAAAACAAGCTACGTAAACACAAAAACCTTATAACCAATTTTATAACATGCATACATTCCAAAATCAACATCACCTTGCGAAACAGCGTGAACCATTTTAGTATCTCAATTATTTACACCTACATGGTTGAAATCGGAACTTGTTATCAGAAAATCATTTGCGTGTCGATCCATCAAACCGTAACGCAGTAATGAGTGTTGAAAATTGTGAACTATTGTTACGAAAAAAGGCTTTTAAGATAACCTTGGACATTTCTCAACTCTGGCACTCTGTCGACTGTACGGGCTGAATGCATTGAGATCGTATTAAAGATAAAAAAATATATCTAAAGTCGCACAATAGGTATTAAAAATTGCATACACATCTTCAAAATGTTAACATGATTGTATTTCGCCGCATAAGTATTCCGTAATAACATTTTAAGGACAGATATGAATGAACAACTATGTATAACAAGTTTAAAAAAGAAATGTCAACAATATATACAAGTATTTGTAAACGCAAGTAACCTGTAATATTTTCATTAACACATTTAATTAACCTGAAAACAAAATATCCCGGCAACTTTCTGCTCGTATTACGCTTTAGCACGAAATGTGTCGATTATTATTTTGAATTAAAAAATATTTTTTCATAACTTTGTAGTAGTAATAAAAAAGCATGCGTCATTTTAAGTAAGTGATTACTGCCGCTTATGGATACCTTTAACTAACCCACTGACTATAAATGCGTTATTACCCCTGTGGATTCATTTGGAACACCTAGGTAAAGTTTTTTTAACTCACAATACCGTTCAAACCAGAATATAGCAGCAAAAATAGTACGGTTCTAAGACTGACGTCCTCCGGAGTCGAACTGTAAAAAGTTTTACCTCTAAACCCACTTTATTTTTACACTAGCTGTCCCCGCGACTCCGTCCGTCGAAATACGGTGTTAACGTTACTACAACATTTTTATAAGAACGAACATTTGCGCCACCCGTCCGCCCGGCACGTCAAACTCCACTGACACACAAAGTTATTATTTTGCGTTTAGTACAGTAATTGTGTCTAGAGATTGGTCTGCAAAATTAAGTTTCGTTTATTAGTATATACACTAAAAAACGAAACTTAATTTTGCAGACCTTTTCCCTGATAAACCAACCAACAAAGAAAATTTATACCAAGTTTCATCGTAATCGAATCGGTAGTTCTTGCTTACCTGAACAGACAGACAAAAATGTTTTAAATCACATATTTGGATACGATATCGATCTTGTAACACCCTCTGATATATTTTTTTAAGTTTCAATGTACAAAATTGACACTTCTACAATTTTATTATATGTATAGATTTAAGTGGTTCAACTATCTGTTATCAACACTGATAAGCAAGTCTAAGCTGTAAGCTTACCTAGTGCTTACAGATAAATATGTATTCAGATCAGCAGGATGCCGCGCAAAATGCTTCTCGCTTACCTTGCTTTGATAAAATGATTGTCATTCAAGTGACTTCGTTGCATGTTTATTACTTTCCCGTTTGTTCAGCCGGTTTTCTTTTATGATTTGAGTATGTTCAACTAACACATGGTTTTTTTCTTTAAATATAAGAAATCTGTAAGTTTTTTCCGCCAGCTTTTTTCCCCGTCTACTGAGAATCAGAAGGCGTTGAAAGCCGATGACTACTGACTAAAGAACATGTATATAACGTTCATTAAGTGTGCTTGTACGAGTATACCTTATAATGAACAAAAACATTTGATTCTTGACTATGAGTAATTGTTGTATATACATGGAATATATTCACTGATATTTTGTTCATTTTAGTTTAGTTTACGTTGTAAAGCTTCACTTTAACATTTAGTATTTGTTTCATAAAAATCGGTTCATAAATAAAAAATGGAGACTAGGAGGCGGGATGAAGTGCGCCGGGTCAGCTAGTTCTTAAATAGACAACGTATGTAACCGTATATTAAAAAAAAATATTTTCCTTTCGTTTCAGGTACGTTGCTGGGACAACATCGTGTTAAGTAATTATGGTGTTAAGAATTAATTGCTGCACATGACTAACACCGAAATCAATAAGTATCCCTAATACATACAGCTAAGACACCTCGTATTCCTTCAGTGATAAAACAAGCCGAAAATTCTAACTTTCTATTTTTCCGGGGCTTATTTAATGGAATTGCAACAATTGAACGAACTTGGCTCTTTTTTTATGATTTTGAGGTAACAAAAGAGCATGCAGTCCGACTGATGGGCCGCTGACGCCCATGGACATCTGTAGTGAACCAAAGATAGGATCGAAGATCTTCTTTAGGTCGATCACAGTTACCCTAAAGACTAAGTTGGAACGCCTCGGTTAAGTATGTCTCCCTAACCACACTCTTTAAATCAGAACACAAGAACGCTGATGTTATAAGGCAGAAATAGGTGAGAAACAAGTCTTTGCATTATGATCGGACAGGAACTAATTTGAGTTGTAACGGTGTTTAGATCATTTAGTCCATTAGGCGTGTTCCTTACAACAAAGGAAGCATGGTTATAATAAATTCCTTTCCATTATTTCCAAGTTAATTTAACGTTACATCATTTTGATACACGTAATAATTCTGACCGTACCATACTAAGGTGCTTGACACACAAACCGGAACGTAAAATTAAAATGGACATAACCGACGATTTTTCGGCATCTGTTAAAAGGTTCCGTGTGACCTTTTAACAATAAAACATTAACCAACATTCAGGTGGACAATGATAGCTATTTACATGTTATGATGTGCGAAACACCAACAGAATGTTATCGAGAAAGTTCTTCCGTTGTATAATACGACACCGATTGGAACATGTATTAATTGAATTGTTAACGGAACTATGAAAGTACAAACAAAATGTTAGTGTTCGTTAATTTAGTTCGAAATAGAACTTACAACCCCTCCACTTAACGCTAACTCTACTCTACTCTCTACGGCTATTTTTAAAACAGTAATATATTTCGAATGTTTTATTACTGCGAGAAGCGGTAAAATAGATGTTCAGAAATACTTTCGCTTTTTAATAACGATTGGATATGGAGATTAGATGGTATTTCGAAAAGCAATATAATTCGAAAATACGTGTAGTTTATTAAATTGTCACCTCGTTGAAGTCTTTCGTATGAACGATGTTACAATCGACGTAATGTATCGTTTTGATGTCATGTTCATACCTATAGTTTTTCCAAGCAATACTTTAAATTTTCTTATAGAATAACTTAAGTTAATGCTTCATAAAAAAATAAAAGAATTTTCAGAGCTTATTCTCTAAAAAAAGGTTACACATTACAATCAGCAAAATTTTAAAACTAAAAATGTGCAGTTAAGAATCACAAAGCGGGTCTCTTAGATTAGGAAGTGGGATGAAAATTCAAACCATTGAGTTAGCTAACATTTCTTTGTAATTACATATACACAAATTGCATACAAATTAGTAATTATATACTCACATCCGCGTCATATCATGGTCAGCGAGCGTTTACTCGTATGTGTATGAATAACATTCAAGTTCAGTGATATCTCCATATCTTTGTTTGTCTGAGGCGTAATTAGTTGTAATTGTTAGAATTATGAACAAACCAGTTTCAACACAAAGGAAATTCTACATATATATCGCACGGTATTATGGCCTTTGAAGTTGACATAATGAACGTAACATTCCCGGACCTTCACATGACTGTTATTTAAAAGACGACAATTATGTCTAATAACAACATATTATATTTTATGATGACTAGCTTGTGTCCCGACTTCGTCGATGGGAAGTTTATTGTAATGTAAACACGTTGTAACAACGTTGTATTGACAACATGATGATATACAATGCTTTATTTGAATGTATTCATAAAATTAAAAATACTTAGCAGTCCTTCCTGTAGGTAGAGTTAGTATTTGCTTATATATTATACATATATTGAATTAGTAGGTGTTTTAAAATATAGTGGGTTCTTTTTAATGATTTTGAGGTAGCAAATAAACATACAGTCCACCTGATGTTAGTGGTCACTGCCGCCCATGGACATCTGTAGTCAAACTAAGACAACATCGAAGTTCTTTCTTAGGTCAACTACAAATGCGTTGCTTGTTTTTGGCATCAACCATATATTGAATTACAACTGATTTACTATTTTAAAGGCTAAAAAGAACTCAAAGGTACTTAAAAAGTTTCCCTTAACCCTCGATCTCCTCATTACTGGCCTATCTCCACAAACTATCTCCACTACCTATCTCCAAAAGCGAACGCAGTAAGTACTACTTAACATCTATATTTTACTATGACAATAATTGTAAATCTAAACTTTACTGCCCAAACGTAAATAACTGATGTTTGGAGTTCTGAGCTCGGTCGTAAACGATACAGCATTCGGGAACTTTCGTTGGCTCCCTAGGGATGCATTAAAATGCGAAATCTCCACCATTCGAAGCTACTCGCATAATAGACTCGATTTTATTTGTTTACGAATATATTAACTCAAAATATTAACAGGAGTCGTTTTTGCTTTAAATATGACAGTAGGTAAATTAGTATACATCATATTCTAAGTGGTTGCAGACCATGAAATGCAATTAAATAGTGCTTTAAATTACAAGAATATTTTGACAAGTAACATCATAACTACAAACAGAAAGTGCCGAATATTAATATACACATTTACATAAAATAGATAGTACATAGGTACTTGGCTGCAACTCTTTTATGTCCCACCGTTGGTCCATACTCCGCCACGCTGCTTCAATGCGTGTTGGCGGAAGAACTGGTTAGTGGCCAACCAGTATCGACTAATTGGTTTTAAACCCCCAAATGAATTCCGACGATGTTTAGCGATTGCTATCCGTCAATAACAACCGGAACCAAGTGCTTAACGTGCCCTCCGAAGCACGGACACGCGCATGAAAACTCTACTTGATGGGTCTTAACAATAGTGGTATATCGTTCAGACCCATCAAGTATGGGTAACTAAATCTTGTAAGTTGTATATATAATTAAATACCATTGTACTTCTCGATAGAAAAGTGAGCACTACAGTAGTTTTATATTATGCATTGTTAATTGCAGAGTACAATTTCAATTTTATGTCTCAAAACTACAAAGCTTTTAATAAAGTTCAGAACTTCAAGAACAAGTTTAAACTTGTGAGATACTTGTTCATTTTGGTGTAAAGACATTTACAGGGGTTCAAACTTAATTCATGGATTGCGGAAGTGAATCTAAATCGGAATTTCAATATATTATGCTTTTGATTGATGATTTGCTACTAATTTCCTTTGTATAAGGATTATTTTATACACAAAACCAAATAATGGATGGTTAAGATTTTTCCTTTTTCCACTCCTTCCCTCCCTCCTCTTAGATCGTCTTTTCTCTTCTTCTTGTTTCTCTTTTTTTCCTCATCTACTACCTTCCATCGCTTTTCCATCCAGTTCTAGAACCTTACCATTACCATCCATTACGTAATTCAGTTGTTTCTAATATGAGTATAATCCATCGATAAAACGATGCCAATGTGGTCCCTGCTTGTACAACCTTTCCATAAATTAATTTTATTGTACGCAAATAATAACGCTTTTCAAACGTTATACCGTCTACGTTTTACAATAAAATGATGAATGAAACGCACAATTTGCCGACAATCTCTGCACTATGTGTATTAAATCGTGTTTATAGCCTCACTGCTCGTTGGAATCGCGTCTACATTGTGTTTATAACAATGCGATGAACCAAACGATTGTTCAGCCGTTTTAATACACGGCCTTCTGGCTCGCCTATAGCAGTACAGATTTAAGGGCTGTTGCGAACGGCGACTTTTTGTAGCGGTGGAGACGCGCGTCTCAATCTGTACTTACTTTGAGTGGCTAATTTTAAAAAAATGCTCGGAAATTACAGATTTAAGGGTTGCTACTAACGTCGAATCTGTATGGAATGTTAGGTTAATTAAAAAAAAAATGTTATTGAAAAAATGAAAATTAAATATGATTGAAGTTAATTCTTGCGGTTCTACGTTATTAAAGTTAAAGTGGTAAAAAAATCACCTCCTCTTCCTCTAAATACTAAAGTTCATGCATAGCATTCGCTATACCTGCCTGATAAAAAAATCCATTCCTTAAGTTCACACGATACTCGTGGTCACTCTCAATTTCAACGTTGGCCGAAAAACAAAGTACATTTTCACAACTTTACCTATAACTATGAGTGCTCTTTACAATATTCAGGCTTAGAACTAGACGCAATTAGAAGATTACATGCCCGGGCCAACAAGTTGCAAAATGTAAAAAGTCGCCTGGTGAATAGGTCCCTTAATGCCTTCTGGCAGTGTGCCGTTCTGCGAAATAGCCAGGAAGCTTCGCTTGAACAAACTTAGCGCGTATCACGCAATATGTTTTAAATTGTCATGTTAAATTGTAAAATTGTACTGTGTGGGTATAAACGGAATGTCATATGTGATATCTGCGACCAAACCCTGTCTTAAACGCTGTATTATGGTTCATTTGGTGTGTTTTTGTGTCTAAGTATTTTTGGAATACCTACACTTTACACATATTCCAAATATTCGTTTGGATTCGTAGTCGAATATGTGAGATATAACCAAACTAGATTGGCTAAAATACATAGCCAATCTCTCTAATGTTCTATTGTATGGTGAAACATTCAGAAAGATTTGAACAGTACTATATTATATTTATATTTTACATGAGTTTTTAATTATTATCCTGATATAGTTTCCCAATTCCAAAGTATACTAAAGTATCTATATATACTCGTATGTTCCCAATCTTGCCATTGACAGGCCCGCAAGAACCACAGACATCCTTCTATTTTTTTAAATTAATGGAATGTTAAACTGTAGTACGCGATACGAGTTTCGTCAACGCCGTACAATAAATAGCAATTATAATAAAGTACGGACATGTATAGCTGTCTAATAATGCCTTTGAGCGCGCGACATGGATATTCCATTGAATATAATACATATATTGGTGCAAATGAGGTAAAGAAAATCCAACCGCCACTTACATGTAGCTTTACCGCAGTTTTGGCTCAACTCTAAGTTTATACTTTATAAAGATGAAAAAAAAGCGCAAGTTATTTTTAATATCAATGACCAGTGATTGTCCTGTGTCTTAAAGAGGCGAGTATCTTTCTTGGGTAATATTTCCAGAGTCACTTTACAGGTGTAATAATTTACGAATAATTGTTCATGGATATATTAATTTAAATCTCTATAACGTTATTATGCTTTAATTTTTTTACCGTTCTTAACAAGTAATATTTAAATTTCAGTATCAAATTACCCCGTTACTTTAACCATAGGCATAAAACTTTTTAATTGCCAACCCTTTATCTTTTCAATAGCTAGCTAGCAATATGAATATTGTGTTAGAGGTGAATGAGGAAAATTATTGTGAACAAGGCCCACCATTTCTAGATCATTTATTCCATACATAGGGCTATCAGCAATTCAAAAAATACCTATTTACTTATTGCAGTCATCTTTGACCTATTTTCAAACGTGTACCATTTTAAACTCTGCAAAGCTAGAAGCGTTATAAGATAAATCGCTGATTATTACAAAATATGAAAGAAATGAAATTGCAGCTGATATTATATACAATCCCCGTTACACCCAACAAAGTAGTAGTAGCTTTGAACCAGCATAATATTTATCATCAATAGGCATTTGAATAATAGCAGGCAGCTATAACACCGATAATATCATGCTTATTGCACTCTACTCCACCACGATCAATATTGAAGTTTGTAAAGGACTTGGTTGATCTAGAGCGAGCAGCGTTCGAGTAAAACCAAATAAAATATAATTCATTTAAAAATTGTTAATAGTAACTTTAAACGAATTATAACTATTGTATGCCCGAATAGGGTAGACTGTTCAAAACCAATTATTTTGTTTGTAACGTCTTTTGTCAAACAGTCGACAATAAATCATTTTCATTTAATTTCAGTGTTGCCATTTAACTTGTAAATAGAAAAAAATTGATAATAAATCCTTTGGAAACGATAGATCCATCTCCGAGGAACTCGTTGTTATGTTATGTTATTACGGCGTTAAATTGTTTCTTCATTTAGCATTATTTGTTGTGATATTGTTTCTGGTTGAAGGTAGTGGAAAGTTGAAACATGATTTTCTGTATTAAAGTAATACAATGATAATGGGATAATTAATTAAACTAAAAATGTAAAAAGAACACCAAAAAAACATTTAAGTATGCTGTTGCAAAAGTATTAATTGGCCCTTTGGGCGTAATTCTATTATTATGTACGAGCCTATACAATACTTTCATCTGAATCTATCGTTTACATTAATATTATAAAATCGAAAAAACCGCTAAACCACTACTCTTTTGCAGTGCAACAGGCCAGTAAAACCGGACGCGTACAAATTCCGATAAAACCGAAGATATTTCCTGTATTTGGAATAAACGATAGAGATGAAACGCAAATCGCTGTTATTGAATAAATAAATAAACGATCAGTGAGAAGAGCAAGGGCAAAGCGATTTATTTTTATTTTTTTATCCATCTACTAAAAGGCAATTGAGGTCGCCGTCCGCTTGATAACATGTGAATATTTCCTCCACTCCATTTCCCGGTGGATAAAACTTTAGTTATTGGTTTATTTACTTGTCCATGATGTTATTATTTTAGCGGACATCTCTTCATGTTTTTATATCCATAACATTTAAATTTGGAATTGTGTATTTGGAACACTAAGTGTATTGTAAAAGTAGACTGTCTTTTTAAGTAATAATATACTTAGTAGAGTGAAACAAAGTAGCTTAGTCTGTCGTTACATCGTCGAAGTAGTATATGATAGAAGTTCTTCTTATAAGGCCTAGGATGACCAAATAATCTCGAGTTCTTTTCTAAATCTGCATTCATGCTTGCTGATCTTGTGCTAGATCAAGCGATCGAATTGATAAATACGATCGTTTTATGTATTTGGAAATAGGCAGTTAAATTAAAAACATGAAGAAAATATTTTTGTTAAGGAGGGAAAATTAACGCTTAAAGTCTCACATTTCCTAATGTTTCGAATGTATTGTACACAATTAATAACATGCAATCCAATAAAATAAAGAAATCTATCCAATCCAATATGATGAAATATCGCGTAAAAACCTGAATCTACAGGATAATATTACGTGATTGCTGGGGTATTTTTTACTACGTGCACGGAAAATGCGACTGAAATTGCCAAAAAAGATGCTACGACTAAAGTGTTGTGCTAAAGAGTTTTGCGCTTTTTGGCATTTTGCTTCTTTTGCAACCGTCGAAAATAACCGTCTTGTTTGTATACGGGTTAGACGAAACTGTTAATTATGTCTACAAATGTCGCAAATGGGCAAGCCTAATTACTTTGTGAGATTTTATAATTATTTTAAACGTTAACAAATGGAACACGGATCATATAACAACTTCTTATATTTAATACATTTTATTTTCTTAGATGGCGTCACCTATCTAATAACAAAAGTCCTTTAAAATACCTTTAAAATACCTACAGATAGGTACAGTTAAATATTACTTTAAACAAAATACTAATACCAATCTAAAAATTTGCACTACAAGCACTTAGAGCATTCTACCCAGAAATTCCAGTAAGTTTAATTATTTTTAAACATTCAGTTACTTAAAAGTGCGAGGTAAAGAACGGTGAAATAAAATGTAAAATACAATACCGTAGAGAGTGCGAACATTTGGCACCCTCCGCTGGCTTCTGCATTCTTAATGCGCTCTGCTGAGCCCGTTTTATTAATGTCATGTTTGGACTTTTGGACCAAGCGGAATTCCTGATTCATTTTATTTATATGCTGCTTTATTCTATTTTTTCGTTATTCAATTTAAATTCCCTTTTTTAAGATATGAATGCTTGGTGCATAAGTACGTTCAGTTCACCTGATGGTAAGTGATAACTGTCCCCTATCACCCCAAACAGGACTATTTCACCTTTTCTATTTCTATTTCACCTTTACATCATGTTGCTACCCCTGTGGAATAAATTGGTTTACCACGTTACGTTACTTACGTCATACCTTTCAAGTCAGACTAGCGTAGCCCGATCCCTGTTGTTATAAGGCAGAAATAGTGACGGTGATGTCTCCGAAGTCAAACTTTTATAGATTTTATAACCTTAAACTTTAATTTGGCTCTACCTCACTTTCTGTATATTCGAATATTGGTAACGGCAAAATTCTCAATTCTACGAGAAAGTTGTTTTTCGATACAAAACGTCGAGGGTATTAAGACTGACGTGGTAAACACTACCAAAACATTCACGTGAAATTGATTGCATGGCGCGCGGCTTGTCGGACTAATGGCTGACGAATTAAAGCCGGTTTTAAACGATGAAAACTAGAACCATAAAGCTTATAATGTAGTTAAATGCTTGTAGGCTACATTTAATATTTAATATGTTGCTATACTACGATAGAAGCTCTGGTAAATAGCGTATCATGTGCTCTAGAGCTATCTAAGGTTGTTACCTTCTTATTACCTTCTGTCATTGAGCACAAGACCCGTTTTGGTAAGATATGAACATAGTTGCTGTCCTTTTTAATTGAACTTTATTGAAAGGTATTGACGTGTTTTATAAGCGAATAAAATTAAAATTTTAAAGTCCTCTCGTAAAAAATAGAATCCATTTATTAGGATGTCAACAAAAGAAAAACGTCTGACGTTATGAAACTTTTATTAAATAGGGATACTTTAATCGAAAGTTGCTGTGCATTTTTTTCTGCTTTCAATGAGAGTGTAAATATTAATTTCAACTTAGCTCAGATCTGAATAAAAGCGCTGAGTGTCGACGTATTCGTACATAGTTATAAATTAATAGATAAGCCTTAGATGTAAAATTTAGAAAAAATAAACATAGCGATAGTTAGGTCAATGGTATCTGGAAAGTCTAATTTTCTTGAAGAAGATGGTAGAAATTCGTTCGCTATTTAGCGTATAACTTAGAAAAATCTTGCTCTTTGTGCTTGGATTTCTTTGTCAATTGTGAATTTAGCTTGCCGATTCTGTATTATGTTGATTAACTAAGTTACGTTAACTATTTCTAGGTAGGGAAATATCCGCAGGTTCTCATAAATTCATTGAATTTCTATCCTGACACCACAGTATCCATTAATTTATATCTATGTAAAATGTCATCGAGTTTGCATATTCTGCATTTGACACTATGCTTCCAATTATTTTTGATTCGATTCTTTATTCGCCCTCAGTCGAGGTATTAGTGACGTCATTCCCCTGTATTCGTCATTTATAAGCTGACGAAGAATGATTAATTATTCGGTGTGTGATGCCGGTTTTCATATTTGTTTTATCGATGGAAATATTATTCCATGACATCCATTACTAACCTTTAATTTAAAATTGAACGAGTTAAACCGGCAGAGTTAAGTTTTATTTATGATCTCGCTGTTGATATTATAGCTTCAAAATATTTATAAAATTCGCATAAATATTATAAATCTGCTATATTAACTACATTGTACAGTTTATAATTTAATTATAAGACTAATTATTTAGTGTATAATAATGCTTTTACAGTTAAGCGGTATATTCTAA
>DWTF01000168.1:0-14697 GCA_018250225.1 Udranomia kikkawai
ATTGTATTGTTTGCGCGTGGTACAAGAATAATCGCTTATGACGATTCTGTAGCGATTTAAGTACATTCAGTATTTTGCAACACCACAGTTCAAAAGTTTTCGGAAAGCTAAAAAAATAATGTCAATGCCAATATCGCTAGTGAAAACTTGCAATCATATAAAAATATCTTCTGCAATTTTATGTTACACTGTTTCAACTTAGTATTAAGTAGGTTGTAAAGAAACTCCTTTTTTTATCACTGCAGCTAAATTCTAAACTAAAAACTGTTAATTCATAAACCACATTGCGGTTTAATAGCGCACGGGGTCTCAAATGCTATATTACTTCTATAATAAACTTTTCACGATACTAAATATTATTGGTTAATCAAAATATAAATAATCGTGAGAAATAAAGTGCCGGTAATTGATAACGCTTTTCGATACAACTATATTATAATCTGCAACGACAATCAGCAATATAAATATTTTCAATATTAAGCGTTCACGCTCACTGTGCTTCGATAGAGATATGAAAATGTATTCGAATGCCGTTTTAAGTGGCTTTATCGATCAACTGGCTGGTATTAAATCGAGTTAAAGTTTGTACTTAATAAACAGCTGATTTAAGATACTTTACGATAACTTATAACTTTATTTAAAATCCTATAATACACAGGAAGTTGTCAAAAAATACTAGAACTGATATACAATGTAGCAATATACATAATATAATAGATACAGTTAAATATTGATTAATACTCAATCATCAAATAGTACCTCCAAATGATAATTGAGAATAGGTAACATTGTCGAAAAAAATGGAATTATTAAGATTGGTATAATTCCTTTTCGTCTTTTAGCTGTCATGAAGCATCATAGTCTACTTGAAATCTTAGAACCGGACCCGACCGGAATGAAAACCAAACATGAACAAGAGTTATTAGTTACCTTACAGTACCCACTCCATCCGCTTGTGACTTGCGCCCGCGAGATCACCGGACAGACCAGCCCTGGGTTTAATTAGAAAGAGCACCATAATATTTAAGTTCAATGCTCAAACGCACGCCCCCACCAGATTTATAGCCAAGTTGCCTGAAGATAAGCATCCATTAATTAAAAAAATATAATTTAATGAGTCCGGACAGACGTGTTTGAAATGTTGTGATTGCTTAAACTGGACACGCAATGCCGCGCCGAATTTGTTTTGAGTCGAATTTATTGTTATTGAAATCCGTATTTATAACTGTTTTTCGACAGTCCAATACGTCGAGTGTAGTAGTAAATATTGGAT
This sequence comes from Udranomia kikkawai, assembly GCA_018250225.1. Classification (NCBI taxonomy): domain Eukaryota; kingdom Metazoa; phylum Arthropoda; class Insecta; order Lepidoptera; family Hesperiidae; genus Udranomia; species Udranomia kikkawai. Next base: position 1,274 of record DWTF01000168.1, read on the forward strand.
CTTTTATGTTTGTAGTGAGTTGAAATCTTACTCATATTATCAAGGATGGGATTTTGTGTCTCTTGTGCTGAAATGGATATATATTTTTTAAATTTAGTAATCCGGAAAAAAAACTCACGTAGGATATTTTACAGTTGTTTTATTTTTAAAATCATTCGTGTACATATTTATATCTTCAATTAAATTGATTAGAAACTGATTTCCCACAAACACATCTTTTTGGTGCCAATGTTGTCAAATCTAGAAAAAATAAAAAAACGGAAAGAATTACCTTGTTTTTTACCCTATTTTTTATTTATTTTATGACGGATAATTTTTATGACCGACTTTTTCTTACTTCCTTCGTGTACATTTTTAGCTTCTTTTACATTCATTAGAAACTAGTTTCGCGTAAACATGGCTCTTTTCCTCTTTGATCGGACCTTCAAGATCCAAGTTGTTTACCTCACAATCAGTTTCTAGACTTTATCTACTTGTATCTAGTTGTCTTCTGTTCTCTTTAATTGCCTCTATAGTTAGTGTTAATGTCAGCGACATGTACATTCTAATCAAATCTCATTTAATTACTAACGTTAAGACCACACCGGTATGTTTATCACGATAATAGCCATTTGACATTTAAATAATTGTGTTCAGTGTATTGTACACGATTGTCTCGAGATGTATGTTCAGTGAAAATATTAATTGCGCCGCCATATTTGTTTTTTGTTATAAATACTTCAGGTTTAATTTTCACTATCATCTCTGGGAATGCGTAACTTACATAAATTTTCTTCAAGCGCTTTTATTATTCTATGAGCATTGGCGCAAAGTTACCGGCACCAATCTGTATTTATATACCTGTTTATGTATCCCACTTGCACTTTTGATTATTCATCTGTAAATGTACTTGGTTAAATATCAGTACATAGCAAGAAAAAAATATAATTCTATTTTTCGTTTTCGTTATACTTACTAGCTTTTTATAATAGACAAATCGTTGCCATAATTTAAGGAGTCGTTAGGTTTTGCAACATTTCTTGTTTAACCTTATCTTCATGTTCGAATTTATCCCGAGGATCTAAAATCTATTCTGCGTTTTTGCGTCGAAAAAATGTTACCAGTTCACGCTTTCTTGTATTGCGACTGCTGAAAATTTGAAATTCAATCCGGTGGTAGGTAGCCGGGAAGGGGCGAGGCTGAGCCGAACTGGCCGAGGTCAGCGGCCCCGCGCACTGTTTTTGCCGCCATTCTAGACTTCTTTTTTGAGAGTCCTCAATTATTTTTCGACTTTTTACCGCCGTTATTCGGTCTGCAACTGAAATTGTTCACACGATTTATGTGTTGCGTGTTACTTGCTTGTGTTGCTGTTGTGGTAAACAGTTTTGCGATTTCTTGCAAGCAGCTATGTGGTTATGATGCCTCCTATTTTCTGAAAATAGGAAAGGAAAACTTAAAACCATAAGTACACCTACTTAATCATAATATAACTTAATTTGTCACAACACTTTACAGAGTTTATACTCAAAAAAACGTTAAATCCTTAAGCAAATAACCTATGATTAGTTCTAATATCATCAAAATCAAAGTTCCATTTAATAAAATATTCAAAAAGCGAAAACAATTAGAAATCGGCAACAAAACCGTACAAACGTAAGACCAGCCTCTTCCGATAGCTTTAAATAGGCATTCTGTTAAAAAGCGTATTCAAGATGGCCACCGATATGCAATCTGAACAAAGCCTTTCCGAGCTTAATCCAGCGCCCTTTCGAGATAATCTGACGATAATTAATTCATTAAACTCAAATCGGGAATCGAACAGTTCGCATAGGCGATCTCTACAAGTCTTAATTGAAGTCAAATGGGGGCTCGTGAGTAAGATAATCGAGAACCATTAATGATTTGAATTTAGAAGGGCACTGTTTTGAAACAGGGCGGGTATGCCACTGATCCGACAGTTAATGAAATGGATGCAAATTAAAACTGTTCACACAGGTTCGACTTAGCTCTAGTGCTGTATGGATGACTTTTAATAATTTTGGAAAAAGAAAATCAAATGTTTAATAATATCACATTATTCTTAAAGAAAAAGTTACTATTTAATTATATTACGTAAGTTATAAGCAATACGGTAGGTTAACCAATTGTTTTCATGTTAAACCAGTTAAGTTTTTATCTAGCATTCAAATAATTGTCTCATAAGAAAAATACTCCTGGATGACTTCAACTTTTTACTACATCACAGCTCTGCTGTCTCGTCTTCAAAGAAGATGGATCAATATTTAATATATTGATTCAACTTTTTTAACAGACACTAATACTTGTCAATAAAAGTTTGGTCAAATAATTGTTTTCGTCTATCTTAACAAAATTGTTTAGTTGGTATTCTTCACATTCCATTAACAATCTTTCAATTCTCTACCACACTTGTTCTCTTACAATAAATATAATAAAACATCTCGTATATTCATTAAATTAGGCTTCGACTCATATGGTCTGGCCCTTAAAAAGACTGGACAAAAAATATTTTTTCATTGATTCGGTAATCCGAGAAGGCTGGCCTTATGATAATTTAATGGTTACAACCATCCATGAATTTGGGGGTTTAGAAGTTATGGGACAGAAATCCTTGGTTTATGCTGGTCTAAATCAACTAACAAGCTTTTTCGAGCATCCGAAATGATATAAGCTGTATTTGCTTTAAGATCATCTGTGGCTTCTGGAGTTTTTAATGTTTTTCGTTATTCGTGGTCATTAGTTTCAACATAAAGTATCGATTGAAGATTTCCTTTTCATATAAAAATGATGTGTTAATTTTTTACTTTATTTTACTGCCGATAGCACATTATAGTAATAAATATGTAATACCATTACGAAGCACAAAAAATCTGTGCACCGCATTTACGCAACATTTTTCATCATGATATCACTTCTGATATCACTCCCAAAGCTCAGCAGAGATCAGTCTATCGGGAGATCTGCGAAATCGCCGAAAGTTCCAACTCAAAAACAAACACCGATCGCGGCATTAAAAGACGCGCCCGTAAAATCTTCGAAAATAAGACAACGCTGCTGACTGTATAAAGAGGAGGGACAAAGGGAGGACGCGGGGGTGAAGTGAGGCAGGCGGGAGACCCTGGACCAGTTACAGAAACAAAGATTGCCGAGAACGTCGACGAATAAGTCAGTATATCAATCTCACCGCGTCAACTGTCCCGGCCGAAACGACCCACGAAAAAACTTGCCCGCAAAAAAACGCGCTCCACAGTAAAAAAGCATTCGACAATGAATCGCATGCGCTGTGAGAAGTGCCAATTAAAATTTGATAGATATAAAGCGGTTTCCCGTTTTCGGTGCACCCGGTTTTCGTGTAATCCGCAAGTTTGGCTTTTGGTGAAATCTCTAGACATTCACAAACGATTTATGGAAAGGGATTCTTTTGAGCGCGTTGTATACAGTTATTGTGTACAGTGGACGATCGGTGAAATTTCCGCATCAAGTTTTGATACATAATCTCAATTGCAATACGTTGCGATTTCAACGATACGATTATAAACACGATTCTACTCAACACTGAATAACTCATGTTAGAATTTAAGTCAGCGTAACTTTAATTGAATACCTCGTGTACTTATTCGGATCTAAGGAAGTATCGTGATTCACGATAATAATGATTGAACAAACACAGGACATAGCGAATAAAAAACAACAGATACAGCGCGCCCACGCCGCTGGTAGCAAGGATACAATTAAGGGGAAAAATCTCATCTTTAGCAATACAACCTTAAATGTAGATATCAAAACAAATTTAAAGGACAATACAATGGTTGCAGCAGAACACCAAGGCAATTGAACATTTGCGTTTGATACTGATTTAGGCATGGATGAAGTATAATTAACAAGACTGGACCCAGTCGGTAATGTCTACAAAGAACATTTCCAGATAATTTCGGGTTTTAATGAATGCACCAATTAGATAGATCCGATGACTAATGTTAAAGGTTCTCGGAACAATCTTATACAACTTGTAATTATTTTGTTCAAGCCTGCCGGTTTTAGCATATTATAAAAATTTCGTTTAATTATAGAAAGCGTAATTATAAAAAGAATCTTGTTTTATCTAAAATTGATCGTTTATTGGATGTAATAAACGGTACTAAATGAATCAGAGAGCTAAGAAAAATTGTTTCACTGGAGAATGAGTTCAGAGTGTTAAACCAATAAATCATAGGCGAGAAATTCTCAGCATATTTCATCGGACTGTCGTGAAGACCTAAACGAATCTTCCAAACGTCATAGTCAAAAGCAAAATGATACGGATACATGAATATTTATGGTGACCATAAATAGCGCTGCGGTCAATTTCGCTCGAATACCCATAATCTGGGAAATTGAGACGAGTGGGGTCATCTTAATATACAAGTACACACTGTCAGATATTGCAACGAACTTTAACACATTTTTTGATTGTTCTGTTTCGTGCATAAAGCATAAGAACCATACTGAAAAACTGAATGTAATCATACCGAAGGCATATTGAAATATGACACGGTAAGCCACGATGTTTCAGATAACAGATGTATAAGATACGTATAAGATGTACTATTTTATGGTTAATGATTCTACAAATTGTATGTGTTTAAACCCAATAATATTCATTTTGCGTGATTTCATAAGAAACATTTAGAATAGTTAGCTGTAATTCAAAGAAACGTAAAAAGTAAAGGACAAGTATTGTCCTTTAGTGCCATGTTTTATTAAAATAACTGTTTTTTCTCGATAAAAGTTTGATGAACGCTAGATCCGTGTGTCGCTTCATAGTTGAAATATTCAGAGGCTCTTGAAGTTGAAAGCACGCCATATTTGAAGCCTAACATTGTAGTATGATGTTATCATTACGAAGAGAAAATTTAAATAATGATACTGTGCATTAGAAAATCGAAGCAATGAACGGTTTGTTCTACAATAAATGGCACTTTCGAGAGATGATTATCTTAATGAAAGAAGATAATTTTAATGATGTAGAAGTGATTGCAGGTACACATCTAATTTATTAATGCAAAAATTTATGCGTTTTGATGCAAATGCGTTGTTACTGTGCGTGGTCTGTCACAGTTTCGTGTCATACCATTTTAAAATTACCCGCCCCCGTCTCAATTCCCGTTCTCATCCCCGTCTAATAAAAATATACTGCGACTACATTTTTTATACCTCTAAGAATATGCGTAAAAAGTATCATCATAATTGGTTAAGTAGTTTTGTCCTGAAAGCGTAATAATCAATTCAGATTTATAATACTAGAGGGATTAGCTTTCGACTTTTTAGTAAACAGGATCATTCTACACTAGACCTGGTAATCTATTTTATTTCTCTTTCTATCATCAGGCAAGCAGCTGGTTCGCTACAGCATCGTCTCCGGCGACGTAGACCACAAGTTCACCATCGAGACCCACACCGGCGCCATCAGGACCTCTGGGCAGCTGGACAGAGAATCCTCTGCATCATACTTGTTGAACGTGAGAGCCGCGAATGGGAACCCTGCTACGTATGATCAGACACAAGTGAGTAATGGTTCAGCTCTTAGTTTTAGAGTATCATAATAAGCCTTGAATCAACTTGTTGTTTTTGTTTTTAGTTTTACATAATAATAATTGGCCCATCTAAGCCGTCTAATGGATAAATATTTGACAGTGAATTATATACTGACAGTGAATTTTATAAAATCACATGGAGATGATTTCCATCAAAATAATTCGAATATAGTAACGAAATCGTGGCTATATTAACAGTTATAAAGAGTTAGTAAATATTTTACGCTACGAGATATAAAAAAAGTCTCTAAAATGGATTCCGAACTGGTATCTTTGAATACACCGTATGAAAAAAATAATCAATTGCTTAACATTTATCTGATAGACTTTAAACACTCATCATCATCGCAGAGCTATGAACACTTTCAGCTGCTTTAGCAACTGACATGTTATCATCTCTTCATCTGAAACTTTAACGATGACCATCGTTCCAGGTCCAAATCACACTCCTGACATTTTTCTTCCTCCTTTTCTTTGACACACACAGTAAAGCCAATCTATTTCCCCAGGTCCAAATCACGCTAGAAGACGTGAACGACAACGCACCAGAATTCGGTACATCATCAGTGCGGGTCTCAGTGGCCGAGTCGGCGGCCATCGGCTCCGTGGTGTACGCGGCCAGGGCCACCGATGAAGATGATGGGAAGAACGGCCAGATCACCTACCACCTGGTGTCTGCTACTGGACCACCGAACACTTTCGCCGTGAACAGTCAGCACGGACTAGTCACTTTGTTGAGGTGAGTTAACGACATAGACCATCGTTTGGAAAGTACCAGTTTCCTGCAATACCTAGCAATACCCATCTACTCAAATATTTAAATTCATGTACCTATCATTTGCTTTTGAACACAGATCTCGATAAGAAATTTTTGAGTTCCTCGTACTCAAACATGAATGAAGAACATTTCATTCTTGGTTAATTTGTGATTTCTGCAAATACTACCTCTTGTAACTTTTTCGCTGATCCAGAAAATGTTGATTAGCTTGCACAGACCATTGGATGAAGTCCGAAAAACGTTGGTAATTTTGTCAGCAGCTATAACCTAATTTCTCATCTCCCCAGGCCTTTGGACTATGAGAACCTCGTCCGCCATACCCTGCTCATCTCGGCGAAGGACGGTGGCTCCCCGCCGCTCAGCGCCAACCTCACCCTCGCAGTAGATGTCCAGGACGTCAATGACAATACTCCAGTTTTCGAACATGACACGTACAGCGCGAATGTTCTGGAATCCGAAGCTGTTAAAACTAAGGTATGATAAAGTAGCCTTAACATAGCCTTGTGTTGTATGAAATGAAAAAAATAAAAGAGGCAGAGTCATCGATAATGCAATAAATATATTTCAACACATACCACGCATAATTAGGGATTTTTGTATCATAATAACAGTATTAGACTAACTTGGTACTTTTAGTTGTTTTGAAATATGTACATTGAAAAAAAAAAATTCACGACACAATTTTTCATAAAACATTGCATAAATTACAATATTAGATCAATATAATATTTTTCGTTGTAAAGTTTTAATGACATTATTTTATTTTTTACTTGGTTAAGAAATTAATTATCTGATAAGTTTATGTGTCGTGATTTCAAAATATGAAACAAAAGGCAAGTCAATTAACGGTAGTTTCTTTTTTATTCAACAACAACGTGTTAATATGTGATTTTTATTATAGATTTTTACGACATGTATTTCCTGTCATAATAAAAAAGCCGCGAATCCTAACACGTCAAATAGCACTATATTATTATCGGCTATAAAAGAGAACAATTTTTCCTTACAGATTTTGGAAATTCAAGCCATTGACAAAGACACGGGTAACAATGCGCGCATAACTTATCGCATTGTCTCCGAGAATAATACAAATGAAGAGCATTTTAAAGTGCAGCCGACCACTGGCTGGGTTTACTTAGCGAAACCACTCGACAGGGAGACGATAGCTAAACACAAGATGACTATAATAGCCACTGATAATGGCATCCCGCCTCTATCTGCGACAGCTAGTCTCATTGTCAACGTGGTCGATGCAAATGATAATGATCCGGTATTCTCAAAAACGACCTACGAGTTCCAAGTGGAAGAAAACCAAAAGGCAGGCGCTTTCGTCGGGAAAATCGCAGCGACGGACGCGGATTTGGGCGACAATTCCATACTGAGATACAGCCTATTTCCATCTAATACCAGTTTCGTAGTGAATCCGGTTACAGGTAAGCGCTGATTATTATCGCCGCTTGTAATATTTGTAGTTACTCAACCAGGAAATAAATAATATTCTCTTCGTGGAAAGCTAGAATCTCGTCGCACCCAGCCACAGAACAGGCTGCGAGTCGAGGTGAAGCAATATAAATAATATGACGGATCGATGAAATCAAATCCAAATAGTTTGCACCTTTCCCCGTCTAGCTTATAAATCAACCTTTCCGGTTTATATGGATCCTTTATGAAAAATAGGACTTTCGGAATTAGGTGGTAGGACATTTCGTAATTCGGTTCCGGGGGTACGACCGCCACCACTATTTCTGACAGCAACGCCTTTGTGATCGCCATAAGAAAGAATATCCATCTTGTCTTGAGACGATTACAGATGAGTGACCACTTACCATCAGTCGGACTGCACCCTGGTTTGCTAAATCAAATTACAAAAAATGAGAGCGAAACAGCAAACGACTGACAATAGTAACATAAAATCATCGGCCGCATTGTTTTCGTTGAGAGCTCACAACGAAGCGGTTAACTTAATAGCATGCATTTTACCGGCTTATAACAATGCAATTTTACCGTAATGCAAACGACCCGAGAATCCCTACTACACTACTATTTGATTAGTCAAGAATTATCCAGCCACCCGGCCACTCAGTATTGTTTAGCTTGTCGGCGCCTTTGAAAACTAAAACCCAAAGTGTGTTGTGACTTAAGACTCGACGACTGAGCAAATAGTTTGTGTAAACGGGACCGCATTAATACCTGCACAATTTAAAGAAATGGGGAGCAGTCTCGAGTGGTTATTTGCTGTCCCCTCTTCTTACGAATCATTTGGGATTACAATAGTTGATATTCTTGCTTCGAGTATAGCATTCGATCAATGGATGGCAATCGTAACACCATATTCTAATGTGTTAGACACTAAAGGTTCTTATCAAGTAGAATTATGGACTTATCCTGTATTTTCCTTTAATTGTAACAATGATCGAAACTCACATATAAAATAAGTCTCACAATGAATTGAATGACGGTAAATGTTAACACTATTTTATTATTCGAATTAAGAAAATGAAAATTTACATTGAAGATCCATAGTACGTCATTACATAGATGTACTTGTCAATTGTGCATACAAGCAACCGTGAGGAAAAGAATGCCTTTAATATTTTAAATTGATACCCAAGTGCATTTTACGTTGTAGTTGAGTGTTAAGAAATTATTATTTGGAAATCCAACCCTTAAGGTGAAAAGGAGATGAAGATCGTATTGAAGTACTATCATTTTTGAAGTATGTGTTCTTACACGCGAGCAAAGCAACCGGCATAACATATACTTAATATGTACTACACATTCAGTTTCCGCTATCCGACGTTTGCCCCGCGCGACCCTTATAGGAATCTTACATATATTAAAGTTACTAAATAGGATTAAAGGTGGTCGAATTCGTGACTAAACAAGGAGCATGCCCGTGAACTCGACCAATTTCGATACCCCAAAGCGATCTTAATCTTCGAAATCGTGTGAAGTTTTCGCTTCTTGATATGGTCCAATAAAAAGCTTGCATCGTTATCGCCTCCGTAACTGACTGATGAATGGCGTGCCGTTCCATCTCAATTTGGCTTATCAATGATCAACACCCCGAGAGCTAGTTAGCGCATCTTTAGCAAACCAACCCCAAGATGCAAAATTCGTAAATCACTCATGACAGCTGTATGCAGGCCGCTCCGCTGATAGGGAATTCAGATTTCAACAGGTGGTTACGTTTTTGGAGGGCGATACCCAACCTCTTATGTCCATAATCGTTCCCGACCCTTCGTTTTATTCGTCGGCGCCTCAAAGACTATTTGATGCCGAATCGAGAAAACCCGAATCAGCCTCGCTTGCCTGACAATTATTGCCGCGAATGCAGTGTATTTGTGAAAAACTCCCTATACTGTTATATTAATTATAGCGCTACACATCGACAGCTCATACCAACACGACTCTCCTTACAAGTGTTGGGTGAAATAGAATCTTATCTTCACGGTAGAACTAACGATCATACTTGTGGTCGTATTTACGGAAGTAAGAATCTTCACGTAATGGCAATCAATACAAAATGTTAGAACAAGTGAGGCTTTAAGATAGACGTGACAAATTCCGGGTACGAATCTCCGGATTCCTTCATTACATTCTCACGCGGTGCGACACAAACAGTCGATCACCCCGGGAGTCTGAAGTATGAATTTACTCACGTCAATAGCAAGTTATAAACGTCGTCGCACGCGCACGCGTCCTGACCCGCCATTAACTATTATTAAAATATTGCTATGTAGCAGCCTCGCTATTCTCTCCCATGTTTTATTTCAACCGTACGTAGCAGGACCAGATACTGTCGTCGGGTATTTAATGCTCATATGTTACAAATGTACGTGTAGGACGCGCTCGGCCCTACAACTCGTTTCGATGACGAATACCTTTTATTTTCATCTGTTCGTAAATGAATTATAGGTGTAAAATATAGCCGGAATCCGAGCCGAGATTGACTATAAATAAATTCTAATTGTATATCCTTGCGGTTAGTGATAGTGGAATGCACTTCACGGGCGTTTGAGTGACTTATTAATGGACGGAACGAATTTATGGTTGTTAACACGTGCGAATTTAGGATTGTTGTTTCGGTATTAAGACGTGAGCACATATTCCCTACACAAAGTCGTGTAGTAACCATGCTTGCGATCTCTATTCTTTTGTATTTTTCAATCAGTATCAGAGCAGCTTTTAAAACGATAGTCTTTAAGAAATTCAATGAGCAGATAAATATGTGTGTCGTCGCGTATAACTCACATTCTACATCAAAACAAAATCCGGAGTGGCTGTTGTTTGCACCGGGGAAATAACGACGGACATTTTTTTTATAGAACTCGCTTCACATCGCTCATTACGACGGTCTCTGGCTCATCTTATTATCTACCGGCAGTTTTATTTCGCTCGCTTTAACGTGAACCTTAAATCTGGTGGATAGAGTCTCATTTCCAATGGCACGAACAGAAAAATCACGTTTATCGTCGTCCCAAGTTTCTGTCATGACGATTTTTAGGTTCCGAATACGGAGTGGTCCCTCGGATAATCATAGGCATTCTGCCGCAGGCGATCTTCTTTATGAATGGCTAATTTTAGGCTTTAAAGCCATGATAATCGTTTTGAAATTGACAAAATTCTTGCGTCAATCTCTACTCGCTTATCAGTAGACGATTATACATATTATATTAAAAATGTTGTAGTTATGTATAATAATTCAAAAACAATTGATCTATTTTTTGCATAAGATGATACATCTTAACTAATTAATCAGCTTAATATTTTTTATCATTTATACAGAAATTGTTCAATAGTTTCGTGCAATACAAAAATAAGGGTGTAATTAATGTTGAGTTATTTTGTCAACAGGAATAATCACAACCAAAGAAGTTTTGGACAGAGAGTTTAAGCATTCGTACTCTCTTTTTGCTGAAGCAAGAGACCAAGGGCCTTTGCCAAAATCTAGCAGAGTACCGGTTTCAATAAAAATTACCGATGTTAATGACAATTCGCCAGAAATTGTTGATCCTAGAGAAGATGTAGTCAGTGTAAGAGAAGAGCAACAGCCTGGCGCAGAAGTAGCTAGAGTGAAAGCAATTGATAGGGATAACGGAGTGAATGCAACAGTCATGTATTCCATATTAAACGATAGAGACATGGATGGCTTCGGCGTGTTCGTGATCGATTCTTACACTGGTGTTATTAAAACCAGCACTGGTGAGTTTTGAATAAACTTAGGAAAATTAAACTGTTATTGGATTAACGTAAAACAATTGTAGGTTTTATAATGTATGTGTTAAGTACACTATTGATCTGCTTCTTTCAGTACTCGATCACGAAGAGAGATCTATCTATCGGCTCACAGTAGCGGCTACAGATGGAGGCCAGCCACCGAGACAAACTGTAAGACAGTTAAAAGTAGAAGTACTGGATCTAAATGACAACAGACCTACATTTACGAGCTCAAGTTTATCTTTCAAAGTAAGTTTGCATTTATTTTTCTTTTCAATATTTTTGAAACCTATTTTTAATGAAAACTTTGTATGTTCACGCTGCTATAGTGATGGTAGCATGTAAGTATTCATAATATTGTTATAATTTATTGTATGTGTTTAGTTTATTAAATGTCGTAGCAATCTTGTTTCAATTTACAGCAAAATTTATAAATATTACTTTTATTTAAATTACTATATAACAACTTTATCTTTCAGGTAAAAGAAGATGCTAAAATTGGCCACGTAGTTGGGACAGTTGCATGTTGCGATAGTGATATTCAGAGCAACTCTATTAATGGAGATGATGAAAGACAAATATCTTACCTGTTGATGCCCCTTACATCAGACCATTCTCCTGGCACCTTTGAAATAGACAGACGAACTGGCTCTTTAGTTGTAGCAAGACAATTGGACAGAGAAATTCAGGATGAATATAGATTAGAAGTAAGAGCATTAGATACGTCATCTACTAATAACCCTCAGAGTAGTGCCGTTACCGTTCGAATAGAAATTGTAGACGTTAATGACAACGCGCCGAAATGGTCTGAAGATCCTATAAATATTGAAATATCTGAAATAACACCAGTTGGTACGATAGTGTATAATTTTACCGCCAAAGATGCTGACGCTGGACCCAACGGTGAACTCAATTTTCATATAGTTTCTTCCATGCCCGTAACAAAGAGCATTTTCAACCTAGATCCCTTGACTGGCTCTTTGACACTTACGTCGCCATTGGACTTTGAAGTTTTAAAAGAATACTGGTTAGTCATTGAAGCTACAGATTTAGCGACCAACGTATCAGAAAGAATGGCTACCACTGCTACTATCCATATTTCTGTTACTGATGCTAATGACAACACCCCAACTTTCGTATCGGCCAATAAAGTTTCTGTAATATTGAGCACCTTATCTGGAACACTTTACCAAGCTTTAGCGGTTGATTCCGATTCAGGCGACAATGGAAAAATATCCTATTATATTTCGAGTGGCAATGATCATGCGTATTTCTCAATGGAATATGATATTGGTAAACTAACATTGTCAAAGAAATATTCTTCAGATATAGCGCGAATTCGACCGGGACAGTATAAACTGAATCTTACAGCCTCAGATCATGGCGTGCCATTTCCTAGACAGAGTCATATGAGTTTAATTATCAATCTTCAAGAATCTACTAATGTTCCACCGAGATTTACAGACTCGTTTTATAGAGCCAATATTAGCGAAGATATACGTCCAGGCAGTTTTGTAACCAGGTTAGCTGCAAAGTCGTCTAGGGGAAATTCTGGTAATTATATCATTTCTATTAAGATATATTTCTGTTTATTTCATACATAATATTAATAACTAACATTTATTTCAATCTTTTTCAGGAACCCTAAGTTACATGATACCGAGTTCAGTGGCTGATGATAAATTCGCGATTGATGAACGATTAGGGACGGTGACCGTAAAAACAAAAATAAAGAGAGAAGAGTTTGACGAATACATGTTTCATGTATACGTCACTGATTCAACCACTTTTCAATCTACTACCAACTTTGTTGTGTCCACCGTATCTGTCAATGTAGTAGATGTAAATGATAATCC
>DWTF01000169.1:0-14688 GCA_018250225.1 Udranomia kikkawai
CCCGGCGGACTGATGCACCCAGCTTGCGAGCGTCGGGACCCGCGCGCGCGACCGCTTTCACATGTACGAATGCCAGTGTACTCGTAAGCATGGCAGGAAATTAAAAATATAGTAGACGCGATTACTTTATGCCTATTAAGGATATTCGGTGAAAATTGCGTGGCTGTCTTAGGTGGATTTTATTATTTGATCACTGCAGCTTACATGACCGTCTCGCAGACGTGACCCGGCGGACTGATGCACCCAGCTTGCGAGCGTTGGGACCCGCGCGCGCGACCCTTTCACATGTACGAATGCCAGTGTACTCGTAAGCATGGCAGGAAATTAAAAATTTAGTAGACGCGATTACTTAATGCTTATTAAGGATATTCGGCGAAAATTGCGTTGCTGACTTTTGGTGGATTTTATTATTTGGTCACTGCATCTTACATGCCGATTCGCAGACGTGACCCGGCGGACTGATGCACCTTGCGAGTGTTGGGTCGCACGCGCGACCCTTTCACACATTGCCCGTGCGTACCTACGCGTAGGAGGAAATTTAAACGTGTCCGTCCGTCCGGATGGATTTTTGAACAGGGCCTTTAGACGGCTTTTTATGAATATGTAATATTTATCAGTCGTATGCAACAAGAGAGCCGGGATCCATTAAATGAAAATGCTTTAAATCAACCTTAAAAAAGGTGTCTTGCAAAATTTACTTGATCATTGCAAATGAGCAATATTAAGCGAGGTTTAAGTTTAAGGTTTTCGCGAAAATAAAGATTTCAACTGGAATCCATTTATATATGAATCCAGATTAAATCTCCGCTATTTGAGGTTAGATGTATATGAGCTGCAGTGATACTTCATTTTAAGAATAAACTTCAATCTTAAGTGTCCTTTATGATATTGAGTTTTAACCGTTTTCACCCATGCCAAAGCCTATGACTACGCAACGAACAGATATCGTGTGTTTAATGTTTTCAGCAAAAAAGCGCTCACCTTTTGTAAAAGTAAAGTCCGTTTATTGTGCACGGAACTATTCAAACAACTTGGGGCACAATACGTAATCTCGCCGTTCCTTGCCCCGACTGAGACCTTGACCTCACGGGGACTCTAATAAATATTAACGTTGGAACCCCATTTTCCTTCGTTTAAGCCCCCAGTTTGTTCAGCGGGCCGCTATCTAGGCCAGGTATCCATAAAAGTAAGCGTCGTTGCCTTCGGATAGGACGAAGGCTAATCTGTTTATTGTGCACGAAACTGAACGCAGGAACGAAAGGTAAGAGGATAAAGTATTATACGGGGCTTCGTATTTCTTGACCGCTTTTGTAGTTTATATGGCGAGGAAACGGCGGGATCATAAAGAGAATAGCTCTTTTATAGGGCTCAGTTGAGGGCGAATTGTAACGGAACCGAACTGGGAAGTTCGGTAACTTTGTTGTATGTATATTGATCACGTTTTCGATTGTTTTCCTCGTTAATGTAAACGTCTTCTTACCTCTATCTCCTCTTGTACTATTCGGGGTTACTTATAAACAGATATACAGTACCTATAAAGGATGTATGATCCTAAAATAAATATTCATTTTCAACATACCTATATAATTGATCTGGCAAAATATTATTATAACATTTTAATTAACGTTGAAAATCTTAAAAGTCAGCATTAGTTTAGGTACCTACTAAGTACCCAAAACAATTCCTACTTTTACCAAGAACTTCTTAGATATTATCCTACAGTATTATCCTTTTACCGTAAGAAGATGCCTAAGAGTATTTCCTAATGTCACAAAGTTATCTTAGTGTTTTTAGAAACAGTTATTTTACATTAGATAACTGCTTATGGTTAAAGCATTAGATTTAGGCATGTGTTGGTAAAAACGTTCTAGCAACTCGCTTGTGTTTAGCTTGGTAACATTGTAATAAGCCAATAAATTTAAAATTCATGAGCGAAAAATTTGCAAGACAATAAAACTCGACCAAAAGTTCGAAACAATTATCTATCGGATCCCTTAGTTAGACGGGGACGTGAAAAGCATTTTTTAGCTTTTCCAAGTAAATTCTTTAAAAGGCTTGCGAGGTTTCGTACCGTCGGCAAGAAGAGGAATTTAGAGTAGCTCATTGTTATTTAAAATTCTTTACAATCAAAGGGGCCAACGGTTTCACGAGACGGGAGTGATTTCATTCACATTAAGAACCCTTTCCCTTGTGTTTTTTTTACCACCGTAACACTCTTTCGCTTTCACAGAAAATGGGAGATAATTTATGCGGTCGGAAGCCCGACGAGAGTAATAATATTCGAGTGGGCTTTCTAAGAAACTCGATGGAACTCGTTGAAGACTTGGAGTATTGGAACGGAACGCGTTTTAGCTGAAAGGGTGTCGCGTGGCACAGTAGTGGTATCTACTGATCGTCTGCGAGAGGATATCGGGTTTGATTCCAGTCCAAATGCAATTTTGCCTGATAGTGGTGCGCTGAATGTTATAGGTTAAAGGGATTGTGTTCATGGTATCCAATTATTATAATTCAATAGAATTACAGAGACATGGCGTCTATACATTACAACTTATTTAAGCCAATAAGTCTAAATATGCGTTCTATAAATTTGATTAAAAGCCACTATTGACGTTTGAAATTCGTACGTTATAGTAGGTACTATTTAACCTCCATGTACGAAGACCTAGAGGGCTCATTTCCAGAACTAATTAATCTTCATACTTCGTGAAAAATCAACGTGAGCTCGAAGAAGTTTATTCATCTTTTGTTCCATAACAAAGCTCGAGCTAATCTCCGAAATCTGAAAACAAAGTGACGAGTTGATTGAAGCTTGTTTACGCGATTAGCGCGGCGATAGATTGGAGTGAGGCGCGCGGCGACGGGACAACAAAGGGATTCCAGGGATGGCTCTATGAGTGCAATGATGTACCGCGCCCGGGGCGGACCCGCTATTGTCTGGGATACGTGGCCCGTTCCAGACGTAAAGGTGGATACTGACTAGGGATGCGGAGTGAAATACGGTGACAGCTTCGCGTCTATATAAAGTATAAAGTCTGCACTGAGGATACGTGCCTCATTCCAGACGTAAAGCTCGATACTGACTAGGGACGTGGAGTGAAACGCGGTGACGGTTTTGTCTCTATAAAATATATTGTCTACGCTGAGGATATGTGTCCCATTCTAGATATGATGGCGTCATCGCTGTAATAAGTTCAGTAAAGTATTGGTTGAGCTAATCGAATATTAGTATAATAATTAAATTAAATTATATACGCGTGTTATATATGTTATGTATTATTGAAAATGTTCTCGAATTAATGAGTATCGCCAACCTTTGTGGGACAGCATCGCTAATCTGATTTATTGAGACAGCACTAGAATCGTTCCAAGTCAGTACCAACTCTAAACTCTACATTTCTCATTCCAAACATTACAGTCTCAATCAAACGCGTATTACACTATGGCGGCAAAAAACATCACCCACCCTCGAATTCTTGGCTCGATTCCCTTCACGGAGTTTAAGGAGGTCGTGACAACCCCATTCGTCGCTTTTTATACAAATTTGTCCACAGTAAACACAGGGGCCGATGCTTGTTCAACGAGCAGAAAATTAAAAGTTTACAAAAAAGAAACAAAACAGAATCCTCCAGGGAATCCGTTTTCATGTAATTTTCTGGACGTTCGGGCTATTAACTGTGAGGGCGAAACAAATTTGTTAATGGGCACTTTTGAAGTCAATGTGAAAATAATTTTGCCGTAGGTATGGTTGGTATACGTAAGGTACGGAGAGCGGAGTGGAAACTGGAATGAGCTTTGTGTTACGGTTCCAATGTAGTTCTCTTAGTTCTTAGTTCTTGGAGTGCACTCCGTTTATTGGGTGATTTTCGTCCAAATGTCGGCAAGTCGTATCATCCTACTATATTATATTATAAATGTAAAAGTTTCTGAGGACGTGCGTGTGTGTGTGTTCTATCCTGTGATTTTAATGTATGAAAGTGGGTATGAACATTTTAAAAGTGGTTTTTATTCCACGCGTATCTAATACAGTCAGAAAATATCGTATAGGTATACATACTGTAAATATTTATTACGTGTGATGTGTCACGATACTTTGACTTACTTGTGACAGGCCAATTTCCATGCGAGCGAAGCTGCGAGCAAATGCTAGTAGAATTATATTTAAAGGAAACTATGTCAAACTTATAAGTACTGATATGTTCGCATCCCATCGCGTTGTAATCGTAAATAAAAATTCGACAGCATTAATACCATTAATGTAATATTTCATGTTATATTTCGAAAATGAATAACCGTCTGTGTTGTTTTTTGTACCCTATACTTTCGTAAAGTGTTTGAAAATATTATTGGAGGGGTTTTGGGAGTCTCACACACACATGTGGGAATTCCGCAAGTGTTATGAGATATAAGAATTGGCTCAACGATCGATCTGATTCAACTCGGCCATCACAAGCTGTTAAATAACAAATATCGTGATGAAAGAGGTACAAGTAAACAACTCGGCGTGGCGCGATGAAATCCGAACCCATTTCAAATTTTATAGAGACCTGCCGGCTATCCGACGGAACTTTATCTTGAAATTTCACCTAAATGATGAAATCGTGGCTGGAGATTTCGGAACTCGCTGTGCATCTTTTGAACCAATGAAACTTTGGTGGGAAAGTTTTATTATAAATTTCAAAGTTTCAAGTTTTCGGCGGTTCGGTGAGACGGATTGGAGTTTCGTCTCGTATAAATCTGTGTTAGTGAAAAATGGTGGTTTCTAGTTTTATAATGCCGTGGAACGGAACGGGCTCAGTTAGTGCGTCGGTCGTTCCAGGCCGCTTTGTTTTTGGTTACACCCACAGAGGTCCCTGAGCTTCGTCGATACGATCTGCGTGACCTTACCCCTTTTTCACGACAACTTTCCGGCCGCTCGCCTACTGATTAGTACAATCGGCTACCGACTCCAACGAACTCCAGTTAACTCACATAATAATCAGCTTCTGGCATTTCACTCGTTTCTATTCAAATCTGAAGTTGTAATTGGCGTACTTTTCGGCGTTACGGCTTTTCTGGCTTTCTGCTGAAATAAGTTTTTATGTCGTTGTGTACCGTGAAGTCGTGTCATTAGTACACGTTACCGCTCCGCTTTGAACCGACGCTACATAATTAGGTAAAGTTCTCTTACGTGTGGGTGCGTTTTTTTATATTACGCTGGTAACAAAAGTCACAATAAGTACCAAGCGGCTACTATAATTGGCCACTGAAAGCCACGGATATCTTCAGCCAAATGAATCCAACACTATATTTTAGTAGACTAATGCTATGGTATATTAAGACAAATTGTGTAGGTATCTTCATACCTTGACCCCTGATCTTGGTGACTGTAGTAGCGGGACCTAAAGCGTAGCAAAAATAGTAGCGCTACGGTACCTCACTACGCTAGTTTACGGTGGCCTCACAACGTCGTAAACCAGGAAGATGCTGGGTCGACCCATCGCGTCTCACCAGGGACGTGCCTGATAAAGTGACATTCTGGCGAGTATACAGTTCCTTCTTCTCGAAGGTCCTTTGGAGATTCTGAGCATCCTCTATTCTATATATCCAGTATTCTGGGTACCCCCCTCAGGACACCAAGAGGCCCACGATAACGAGTACCTTTGAAAGGTTCTTCTTGAGAGAAAAAATAACCGTATACCTTATAAAACATAAAAGCATTTGATTCTTGATTCTATTGTAGTCCCCGTATTTTGCACTAAAAAGACTTTAACAAGAAGTTGATGTCAAAAGCGCGATCGCTGTTGCGTTTAGTAAAAAGTTTTACTCACAGAAACTTTAACTATACAATAAGATAAGTTTGTATTTCTTCTTCACGTATGCTTCCCCATACTGGTGTTTTGCGAGACTTAACTTTCTTAACTGATTATAACGTAGTACTGTGAAATGTGAGGTGTCTTTGAATACGTTTTCAGAATTGCCATAAGCTATTTTACAAACGAAGCCTTTATACATATTATGTTGAACGCTTTTAGTCGGGTTTTATGTTTATTGCATACGTGTTTTTTTCCCTAAGTGTTAAACGCAATTCATTAGCGAGGTGGCTTCGTTTCTAACCATATTATTCGCCTTATACGTACACCCACCTTGGTCTACATGGCTAATTCTCCGCACCTACGAAGAGACGAAACGGCAAAATGGAAGATATCGCATAGGTTTACGGTTCAATTCGTTACGGCAATGCATCATAATATCGCGCACAATTACTGTCATATCTTCGCAATTGATTGGATAATGCAGTCATTGGAGGTAATCACTGTACGACCACTGCGCCATTGTCAGTGCACTCAATTGCATGTACAAATTGCACTTTATTACGATGTTCTAATATGGTATCAATTGATGCACAGATTATGCCGTTGTTAAGTGTACTATTAGCTGCGAATTCTAAGTAAGAACTAATTGTTCAGGAATTTATGTGTTTGGGTACGAATATCGAATGAAAGTCTTTTTTTCTATTTTTGTAACATAAAAAAGCTGTTAGTCTCTAATTCTGCCATACATTTTAGAATGCACTTTATCGACTATGTTCGGCGGCAATATTTGGTAATTATGTTAAAAAAATATTCACGCAGATGTACATTTTTCAGTATATCGCAAAGAAACATCCAAGTTCAATCATCGACGACAGCTAATACATACTAGAGAAATTAATAAATTGCAATACATATTTTTTCAACCACCAAAGTATACTTTATTGCTTTACTAAGAAAAAATATTTAAAAACTTACATATAATACTTATAGCACTACTGTGTATAATTTAAACGCGTCAAGTTTCAATGTTAATAGGGTACTAAACCAAGTCTTTGTGCTAAAGTTACTTACAGGGAGCAATTAAGGGAGTTGAATATAACACAAAAATGCTTTTAATGATAAATGTTGCGAAACTAGCGGCTTTATAAATGGTTGATGTGATTTATTTACTTGCGAGATTTGTCTCGTGAGACCTTTGAAATTGAGTAGTCGTGCAAGGTTTCAGAATATCTATTCTAAGAAGTATAAATTCAAATTTATTTTTATAATTATTGCATGCCTATTTCTATCGATATTGGCTGTTTTATCGTATTACTAATGGCAGAACCTTTCGTGATTCGATTCCGGGTTAACCACGGACACATTTGGACAGCAATTCAACCTATTGTGTTCTGATATGAAGGTTGTTCTGAGATATACATATGTACTTAATATATACTCAACAAGGTGCTTAAATTTAGTCCTTAGGTGTTACAATGTTTTTCTTGTCGTCTCCAAACAGCACCACCAAAATTTCAAATTTTGTTCAAATTGCATACATCTACGACGTATTTAAGCTGTTTCCTTGTTACTTGTTGCATTAAAATAAATAAATACTAGTTATATTTACATAGTGTAAACAACATTAATAACGCCTGCATTAATATATTGTTTGCCTTCGCATATTAATATAGGTGTTAATTTGCGTAGTGCACACAAGCTATAAATGGAGGTTTCTACTAGTGTTACTTCAATTGTATAAACTTGTCCTTGTAGGTGCTTACGGTCTCAACAGTTTCCTATTATGCCTTAAATTAACAAATAATACGGTTCGTGTATTTTAGTTTGAAAGGCTTGGTATGGAAGAGACATTTAACAAGGCGTTCCAACTTAGTCCTTTGGGGCATCATTTTTAGCATCATTGTCGATCTTCGATAAATTTTTGACCTGTTTTCGATTAATAAACTGTTGGTGGACTATGAGTTTGTTTTCCATCTCGTCATCTTAAAAATGAGCACAATCCATGACCACGCTGCTTACGTAAACCAACGATTTAAGCTAAGCAGCGGCTGGTAACGAAATTCATAGCCAGTTTTTTTACCCGCATCTATACTTTTGAGATATTCAGAACCTCCTGTTAATAGTCCTACAGAGGTATTTTTGAATTGGTCTAGATCATATACTCGTAGACTGGTTGGCTAATAACCACTAAACCAATCAATCGATAATAGAGCAGTGCCGTCGTGTACGTCTTTAACACTCGTAAAAAAATAACAAGGAAATTGTATCAGAAAAAGAATAGTAAAACAGAAGTGATTGAAAATTTCTTTTGTTATGGAATTAGTCAGTTAATTAAACGACGTTTAACTGAAGGTAACGAACTGGCCGTTAAATTATAAGCCACGATAATGAACTCGAGTTATTTCATGATTAATTCACATTGTATTAAAAGTATTTAGAGCGAGCACGGAGCACGGAGTCGTAAATTAAATGAAAACTGCCATAAATCTGAATAAAAATATTTTATTCAGTGTAAAGTGTAATGTTGATGTGGAAAGTTATGGTGGAGGTCATCGTATTATTTAACCTTCAGCAAAGGCGGTGGTATACACGTCACGTTTCCTTTACAAGTTTATTTGAAATAGAATATATTTTAAGTTGATGAAAAATGGTTTCATCTACTTAATACATACACATACATAAATCTTCTTCCGTTACTAGGGAACGGAGCTTTTTTGCTTTTTCCTAATATTTCTACTCATCTGTAGGACTTCGCTTATGATCTATTCAATATCATTTTTAGTCAATATAAATCTCAATATGAAGAAAATTAATTATTAGAGATACCTATGAACAACCACCTAATTATCTTAGAAATTTTGTGGATTAATATTGGAGCAGCATGGAAGTAACTGGTTGAATTGAAAGGCAATAATAAAAAACAACGATATTATTCCATAACCAATAAATAACATGCGCAACAAAGAAGATGTACTCACGAATGACACATTATAAAAAGTGATAATTTATTACGAGATGATGTAGAGAAACTTAAGTTTAAAGAATTTATTCTCACACGAATCATAGTTCCACTTATAATGGGAATACAAATCAAACTCTAATGTTTAATATGTGCTTAGTTAATATTGAGAATTGAATATGAAATTTATTGCCGCGGGTATCGTTCAAGTGATTAACACTCTCATTATTCCTATAGGTCCGGAAATAGAATATTGAAACATCAAAGCCTGTTTGGACGTGCTGATGAGAACCCATCGTGGATTGTTGTTAATACTTGGATAAAACGTACATCGAAATTAATAGTTAGTTCCCGTTGTTGTGGATGCTAATTGCCCTTTTGATAGCGGGCCGTTTATATACGTTAGATCAAAAATTTCAATAGTAGATACGTTCTCGCTATAACGCGATCGCGCCGAAATGTTTCCACCTTGAAATGAGTGAGCTCACTCATTTAGTTGAGATAGTATAGCTTGCAATTGAGTATTATAAAAAACTGATTGCACTATTGTCTCTGCCACAGATTTTAGGTATCAGGGCGTATCT
Source organism: Udranomia kikkawai (assembly GCA_018250225.1). Classification (NCBI taxonomy): domain Eukaryota; kingdom Metazoa; phylum Arthropoda; class Insecta; order Lepidoptera; family Hesperiidae; genus Udranomia; species Udranomia kikkawai. The sequence continues at coordinate 9,336 of DWTF01000169.1, forward strand.
AACATATATCTAACGCAAAGATTTAAATAGTTAGATAGATTTAAATCTTTGCGTTAGATATTTACGATGACCATTTACGACGTATTTACGATGACCATTCGATTAGGAACTTTATCTAAGTTGTATAAACGATTACGATTCTAACGTACAAGTATCGGATTCAGATGTAATTGATTACCATACCAGAGTATAATCACAATTAATTATTGTAATTTTAGTGCGGGAAACAACTAAGCGTATTTATAACTTTATCAACAGAGGTATATCATTTACAGTTTTTCACAAAAAATATAGCGGTAATTATAACAACACTGACAATAATAATAATTACAATAATGAAGGGCACAGAAACAGGTAATTAACACGTCTTTGTTATACTATTTTCTCATTCGATAGGTATGTTTGATCGGTTTAGTGTTTTAATAGTTTTGAAGCGACAAAAGGAGGCGTTGTTACGAATACATAGATGCTACGTCTTTTTCGATTTTCGATTATCTTCTCGTTTTGTCTTTCCATGTTAACTCGTGTCAAAAGGCACTATACCCCGATTATAAACTTCAACTATGTACATAATTTTCAAAAGGTCGATCTGTATAAGAACGGGCTGCATCGGCTCCCTACGATCTGTATCGGCCTGTTGCGAGATGAAATACGCGCTTCCTTCGACCGGTGTACGCAGCGACGTCCAGAAATACCCCGCACACTCCACGCGGTATTTTTGGACGGCTCCATCGACAGGTATCGTAACGGCGCGTAACTCAATAAGACGTGCTACGTGGGTATTTGGGTACTTTTATGACGTTCAGCTTATGGCGACCATCGAACGCATCTCAAACATTTAGAACGTGAGGACCAGTGGTTAAAAAATAGGGCTGAGAAGCGAAGGTTGAGCATTGTAACAGCGCGTACCTCAGTAAGACGTGGGTATTCGGGTACGTCTATGTAATTCAGCTTAAGGCTTACGCGTCACTTGACGAACGTAAACATTTAGAACATTGAACTGAAACATCATTTCTGCATACAAGATCGTTTGCATTATAACATGTTATACAAAATTTGAAGTTTTACGTGTCAAGTGTTTAAGTATTACATTATTTACATCGTGATTAGATAGACTATATCGTGATTTAAGAAATGTCTTATACAAAATGTTTTATACTAATACGTTAAAAGCAAATAAGGATACTTATTATTCACTTAACAAAACCTTTATATCATATTTATAGTTTTACTACAAAATATCGCTACTAGCTCCTCGTTAGTAGTACAACGAGTGCCGCGCCGGTAGATATTAGTTCGCTTATGAGCGGAAATAGCTGACCACTTTCAGCACACTATTTGTACTCCGTAACGCGGCCCTTAATTAACGTATTTTACGCTTCACGAATTCTATTCACAAGCTCTATTTTGTAGCGTTTTGTTTTGGAAATGTCTTGGTTCTGATGCGCGTCTATTTTAAGATGCTTCGTGTTATACAAGTTGTATTTAGAAACTGATAGATAGACTGTATTTGGTCTAGATGTTAATCTCTAGAAGTGCAATTCCGATATGTTGTCATTCTTGTCTTCCATTTCATTTTCAAAGAATAAGGCTTTTTCATGAAATATAAAAGTAACAAACAAAACATAATTGTAATTAATAAAAAAATGTTGGAGGCTCTTTAAGCAATTCTCTTAATCGCCTACCTACCGTCCCCACTGATACTTATGATTGAGCTTATTAACACTATGAGAGGCCTAAGTTGGAATACCTACCAATCAATCAGCTTGTACAAAAAGCCTCTTTTAACTAACTCTAGGAATTATCATAATTAGATTCCCAAATCCTTACAAATGTTACTTGACATAAAAAATCAGTTTCTAAAAACACACGGAGACGTACAAATACACAACATAGATTTAGGCGTCTTTTAACATCCTAAAAAGGTGCATCAAAGTAATTTTTCTTATAACGATTGTAACATATTAATACGTAACTACGATCGGTAGGCGGTTACGTTTATGATGTTGTAGGCACGTCGTCAAACGCACTAGCCGCCATGTTTAACGAGTGTGTTTATGGGCCTCGTTTAGAATCCTATATTGAGATATAAAACAGTTAATAGATAAGTACGTGACTACTTTACATCATTGAAATAATATATCAAGCGACTTATTGGTCGAATTCGGGTGTTTTTTTGTTACATGAAATATAATGTTGAAGCGATATCCAAAAAAATCACTGATATAATTTATAAGCTAGAAATAAATTCTAAATTTAAAAATTCTCGCTGAAACGCTAATATGTAGTATGTATTTATTTTCGTTTAGCGTCTACACCTCTATGGAGAGAATGTTTCTATTTTCTTTTACAGCACTTGTTACATTTTTAGAGGGAAATCTTAAATTAAAAAAACATGTAAAAATCATCAAAACATAAAGTGCGTTGCCAATTTCTATTAAAACAACTGAACACTGTTGGCAATATTTAAATTTGCCGCTTAATCCTACTAAGACCAGTCGTGTACTGGTAGTCATGTTGCAGTATTTCAAGTAATACCTATTTTACTAAATTGCATCACGTCGCATATATTAAATTTATATCCCGTTGCCTACTAAAGAACGAGCCGCTATCCCGGGTTGATCAAGAGAGACGCGCGACGCCGTAATAGAGTTATCCGTATAATCCTTGCAATTTGTAGAGTAACTTATATATCTGAGATAAAGTTTTGCTATCTTTGCTTGCATAAGAAGATTATGTCGCGCGCCATAGAGTTAATCGTAGACGAGCACTTCCTTCAGTAATGTCTTCGTAATTTTGATTATAAATAACTCACGTGCAAGTAGGTACTTTTGTGTTAAAGGTGACTAAATTAAATCGGTCGTTATCAGAATTTTAAAGAGATTTTTAAGTTAATGGAACTTTGTTTATTGCACTAGATGCTCTGAATTTTTAATAAAATACAATTTCTTAGACTCTGTCTTTGTTTTGATTTTTTATCCGAGGCGATTTATCAGCCGAGACGAGGCAGCACAAGATATGACCGGCATAATCTGTTGCGATTGATAGCAAGTTTATGTACAAAATAACCGAATGATAAACACAGGAAATAACATAAAAAAATAATGTTCTTGGCGCTTATTACCATTAACTATCAAGGGGCTGACTTAAAAATCTTAGCCACGCCTATTAATTTGAAAAGTAAAGTTAAGGCGCAGTTCATTTTTAATTTACAAAATATAATAGGATACTGCAGCGACCAAATGTATAAACCATTAAGAAGCGAGGAATTCCCGTCTTGCGTTTTCAGACGAGACGAGGCCGCGTAATAGCATTATCCGGATAATCCGTAGCGCGCTGCTCGCTTGTTTTTGTATCTATATGGGAAAATGAGTGGTTAAGACTAAAAGTGATGTAATAACTGCGTCAACGTTATTTTTTTATTATTCATATTTTAAATGTGATTCGCCCGTAATGATCATTTTCTATTTCCTTGCCTGTGCCTTTTGTAAGCAGAAGCATAATTTTATTAAAACTAAAATAAAGCAATCTTACAAAACATTATATCTCAAAAAACATTACTTATTAATAACAAACGAACAATTTGTGCTGTTTATAATAATGTTAGTACAGATTACGAAGTGCAGATACCCCGGGCGTTTGTCGGGCGAGGCGAGGCGGCGTAATGGCATTATCCGGATAATCAGTAGCGAGGCGCTCGCTTGTTTACGCTACGTATCTAGGCTGGATGGAGCTCAAGCGTTACGTTGTTGGGAAAGATTGCATCTCTTTCAGAACAACTTTGCGCTACCTGTGTATGAGTAATGGAATTGCGTGTTACGATGTTATTGATGGCGTGTTGATCTTGTATCGGGTGAACGCTGTGAATGGTTAACGCTCTGGTGAGATGAAGTCTTATTTCAATTTGAATAAATAAATATATTATTGGTGGATGCTTATTATTGTTATTAAGCAACAAATAACCACGTTATGTCCACTAATTAAGAAAGAATTAATGTTCTTATTCATTATTGTTTTGAGATAGTATGATAGTAGGTTTAGGATTTTTTTTACTATTAAATCAAGAAATAGTTGATATCCAATATTCTGTATTTTTCGACCTATTTAGTAAAATGTGAAGCCATAAACTTTGCATAGGTCTATATATCACTCGTTCATACCGAGACACGTACCAAGAACTATTTACGTAATGATGTTCCCAAATAAGCTCGAACAGTGGAAATGAGATCCGGGTACGAAGAGACAGGAGCTGAATATATTATTCAATTTCGTACCGTTTCTGAGCCTTCCTGCATTACGATTAAGTTGCCTCTTGGTCAAAGTAATATCGATATGTATGTAGTGTATATGCATACGTACAGTTTACGGTAGGGCGGTAACAACATCAACCAGATTAAGTTTAACCAGATTGTTAATTATAATCAACCCAAGATAGAATCTAAGTCCTTTTTTGAGTCGACCACAAATGCGTTGCTGCCTCCGATGACTAACTTTATGATGAAACGCCTCTATAGAGTACGTGGCGAGAATCCTGCAGTTATAAAACAGAAATAGATGTGTCGGTTGTGCCTCCGGAGTCGAACCATAAAATGTTTTTCAAAATGTCTGAAGACGCTTAACCTTCCTTATTATTTACCTTCTCTGAGAACTAACGAGTGCACAAGAAAATAATGCTATGAAACCGCTATACGTTTCTCAGCTCGCAGCTTAAAGAAAAACAAAAGCCGCCAAAGACAGCATCATCATAATTAACTAAGCTCTATAATAAGTCTCTATGCTCAGTTGGCTACATTACGCTTATGCAAGAATAATGAGGTCTATATATGAGAGAGCACTCATGTTAGCTCTAGAGCTTTGTGCTTATTAAACACTAGCACTCGCTTATGTCTTCGTCTGGACAGAATATAAGAATGTTTGTTTTCTATGATGTATTAAAATTGTTTTATAATCATTCTTCCATGTTATCACTGAATCTGTGGCACTATCCGCTTGGTGGGTCATCATCGTGGGTGGGGATCAGCTCATGATGAGAGACCTCGAATAAGCTGCAAAGTAGTCGGATTATCCCAAAATAACACATTTATATATTTATAATGCTTTTCTACCGTCTTCAAGATTACCTATTTCGTAGGTAGATACGAGAAAATCAAAAGTTTGTGTGTTTATCTGAGTGTGTATGAGTCACGAGGTTTTTACGATAGAAAAGCTCAGATGAGTTAAGTATCGCACAGAGTAAATGTCAATTCAGAGGAAAAATAAAATTTGTATGGGAAAACATAAATTTTAAAAACTATTAATTTTACAAAGGCGTAGAACAAATGTTGATGGGATGGGATTGATGATAAATAAATAT